>CAEGAD010057832.1:0-29240 GCA_903067055.1 Poeciliopsis paucimaculata
CGTGTGCTCTTCCGATCTTACTATATACTTTATATCAAAATGCTCCCATCGGTTTGCTAAAGCTGTACGTGCTGACCTGTGTGTGTTTAAGACTGAAGTCTCTCCCACATTTCACAGGAGTAGGTCTTCTTGTCCGCATGCATCTTCATGTGAACCAGCAGGCTGGACTGACTTTTGAAGCTTTTGCCGCATGTTTTGCAGGAGTACGGCCTCTCGCCTGTGTGCGTCCTGACATGGCCGTCCAGTATGGACTTCTGATTGAACCTCTTGCCGCACACTTGGCAGGAGTACGGCCTCTCGCCCGTGTGGATCCTCTTGTGAACGTTCAGTATGGATTTCTGGTTGAAGCGTTTCCCGCAGATGTCACAGGAAAAAGGCCTCTCGCCCGTGTGGATCCGCTGATGGACCTGCAGGATGGATTTCTGGTTGAACCTCTTGCCGCAGATGTGACAGCAGAACGGCCTCACGCCCGTGTGGATTCGGAAGTGTCTTATCAGTCTGGACTTAAACTGAAACACTTTCCCACACGTATTGCATTTATATTCACACTTTCTATCAACAAAAGAGTTGCATGAAGTTTTGAACAGGATAGGATTGTAGGTTCTGGGATGCGTCTTCTCCAGTTGTTTTCCACCTTTGTCATCTGATATGATCTCGGCCGTCTCGTCCTCTGCTGAGTTCCTGTTGAGTGTTTGGGCCACACCATGATCGTGACCTTCATCGTGAGGAACAGTGATCATGAATATGTCTGTCTCCTGCTTCAACACAAGCTGCTCCTTCTGGGCCAAGCAGATGTCTTCTTGTTCCTCTTTGACTTTTGGAAACCCCAACTCCAACGCAGAGTGACGGTCATTGTTAAAGAGCGGCTGGTCAGAGAGAAAGTTTTCCTCCTTAAAGAAAAGCGGCTGTGGTATGTCTGAAAGAGAAAGCAAAAAAATGAAGGTAATTAAAATGTAATTAATATAATTTGGATTTAAAAATGGTAAACTTTATAGATTTGGCTATACTGTATCTGTGTCATTATTTTAAATGTACCAAGCATATTTTCATTCTTTCATGTATTTCTTTGCACTCTGTTTAAAGTTTTAGGATTTCACTGTCTTAGTTCTTCAGCTCATTATCCTCTATAATAATTTGATATCTTTAGCAATTTTATTTCTTATAATTCTCTTATAATTGTTGTATAATTGCTGTGATTTTTCTGCATGTTTGCTTTTAGTTTGTACAAATAACTTTGCTACATGCATTTGTACAAAAAGCACACTTCAAATGAAGTTTCTTTGATTGATGTTCATTTCTGAATCGTTGAGCTTAACTCTTAAAATAGTTCAAATTGAAGCCAAAAATGCTGCATCAGATCACAATTTATCAGTTAGTCAAAATCAATGTAAATCAATTTATTACAGTCCACTGACAGAAACACTAATTTTATGAATGACTTGCAAAAAAAAAAGGAGCAGTCGATTCAAGTTGCTCAAGTTTATGTTTTTGAGGAAGCATTTTATAAGACAAAAATCTTGGATATGATCCAGATAGCAGGGTGACCCATAACTATTTTTAAGTGTTTAAAATATAAAAAATTTAAAACAAGAATCCCATGTGACTTTACAGTCTCCGTTTAAACTTTAGGTCTAGGAATCTTACCTGAGTGCCATATGACATGAGATTCCAGTTTTGATTTCTGCTTGAACCTTCGGCCGCAGAAATCGCAGGAATACGGCCTCTCGATTGAGTGGATTTTCTTATGAACGTTCAGTATGGACTTCTGGTTGAAGCGCTTCCCGCAGATGTCACAGGAGAACGGCCTCTCGCCCGTGTGAATCCGCTGGTGGACCTTCAGGATCGATGTCTGGTTGAATCGTTTACCACAGGTGTGGCAACAATACGGCTTCACGCCCGTGTGGATGATCTGGTGCCGCATCAGCCTGGATCTATACGGAAACGCTTTGCCACAATATTCACACACAAACTCGCATATTTTCCCCTTATGAGTGTAAATAGGAGTCTTGAACATGATGGGACTATGTTCACTGATTCTGTGATGCCTCCTCTGCAGTCTTGTCTCCATGCGCCTGGTTATTACAAAACTGCTATGATTTCCTTCATTCTGGGCTTTTCTCACTTCTTGAGAATATGTAGAGACAAGCTGATCATCACTATTCCGTTCTGTTACACTTTTAACAGATACTGTGTCTGTGGACTCCTCATTCACAGGGTTTGACAAGACAACATTGTAACCCTCATCACAAGCAATACTTGGAAAAAGAGTTTCCACTTCCTCTTTCAGCTCAACTTCTCCTTCCTCAGGACTGGTGAGGATTTCTTCATGGCTCTCTGGAATCTGCTCTCTGTCTTCTTTTTCCAAAATAGACTTTCTGTTCTGTCCTGTCTTGAGCTGCAGCTCCTTTGGAATGTCCTCCACGTTAATGAAATCTTGTGGGAGCTCTGGATAGAAAACAAATACAAAACAGATGACACAAAAAAAAAAACAACATATGCTTATCCCCAAAACAGTAATTTGACGATCTATTAATATTTTTTAAAAAATGACAAAAAGTAACATATATTTTAGATAATAAGAAAAAGACACAGAGCTATCAAAAAGTTGAAAAATAGAAATCTAAATTATACAGCACACATTGTTGTATTAACACCCCTAAATAAAAATCTAGTGCAGCCTTTGTGACTTTATTTTATTTTAGTTTATTTACAGAAAACCTTTTCTTTTCATGTTTTAGTCTGGCAGGTATTTGTTATTTCTCCCTGAATCAATACTTTGTTGAGCTAGAAGTCTGGAAATTATATTTCTGCTGATTCTTCTTTGAAAATAGCTCAGTGAGATGGGACTGACAGCTCATCAGTTTTTACATTTTATCTGACATTATGTAAAAAAAAATTTTTTTAAAAAAAACACCAACAACTGTCACACACCAATATGTTTCAGTAGTCTTTAGCTCAACATGTATTTGCTGAACATCTCTATTCTTCTGATAGATCACAATATTTATTTCTATTCTACTGATTTTTTATTCAGTGCATTTGAAATTTGATTCCACCAATCTTTGTCAAACACCATCATTTAGGATGTTTTTCCCTGACCACATTTATAACGTGTTAGTAGACTACACATTCCCTAATTCTCATTAAGTCTGAAGACCAAATGGCAAAGGAGTTTTATAAGGTACTGCATACCAACATGAGCCCCGAAATGAAAACTCTGCAAATTAATCGCAATCTATACGTTACAATATTTCATTTGCTGTAACCACGCGCTATTGCATTTCAATACAAACCTGTTTTATGCAACTTAACTTCAGGTTTCCAGGCGATGGTGAGCAGCCTGCGCTGACGGTTGATCTCTTCTTCGTAGTCAGAGATAGTTTTTTCAAACACACTGAAGATCTCCTGAGCCGCGGCCGTCAATCGCTCACTGACGAACTGCCTCAAACACTCGACTGAAGACATTGTTGTTTAATTAAAGATGCACCATATTTTCATGTGATCCGTTAACGAGAATGCTATTTTTTGTTTACTTCCGTCGCGTGTCACACTTTAACGGTCCGGCTTTGGCAGCAGAACAGTTCCACGTATTTATCGGATTCTCTTCACCACTTTTTATGAACTATATTTTTAGTGATTTTTCCTCCAAAACATCAAGTTAATTTAGCTTTTTTTTTCTGTCCGCATTTAACTCGAAATTACTGAATTCGCGTGTAATTCCAAAGTCTAAGTTATGCTAAAACTTAGCATAAGTCATAAAAATAAGATAGCTCATATGAACTGAACTATGATTGCGATTTCAATAGCATGGGTAGACTCAAGTTGATTTTTTACAGGGCAACTGGAAAATGCTGTAAGTCGTTCAGAGAAACTGAACATGGTCACCAACCTTCAGGTTAAATTGTCTGATAAACAGGTTATTTAACCTGGTTAAATGCTTTAAAGTTTGACCCATGGACAGTTGTTTTGAAATAATATTGCATAATTTGTATGCTCCTCTTCTCAGATAACACAAGCTAACAATATAAAATGTAAGCAATTAAATCATATAAAAATAAATTAACTACACAATTAATAAACATATCAATTGAAAAAGTACCTGCAAAAAAAGAATGTATATATTAAAAAAACAGAAAAGGTCTTTGTGTAAATGCTCACTACAGGAGAGTAAAATCTCTCTTAAACATGAAGTTTAGGCACTTATCAACAGATGTATGGAAAAGTCTTTCTATGGATTATAGATATCTATTAAAATCTATCTGTAGATAAGAATTCAATAGATGGCCAAACATCATTCCAGGGGTTTACCAGAAAGATTTGACATTCTCTATGGTGCTACAACCAGGTAGGTTTTATAGGTTCTGGTTAAAATAATGTGGTTTTAATTTTTTATTCTTAAAATCATTCTGGTTTTGGTGCTGTCAGCGATTTTTGGATGTGGAGCTCTCCTTGCACATTGATGTCCATTTGTCTCGCAGACAATTTTGCACACATCTTCCCAAGGCCAGCTGTTTTGGGATTGGGCTAATTTTCCCCCATAATGTTTATTATGAGTAAATAGCAAGAAATATAATCTTGTTATGTAAACAAAAGATAAATGAAGTTCAGAAGAAGAAGCTGTTATTTTTATTTATTTCTTTTCTTTTCTCATTGTTTCTCTTGCCGGGTTATCAAAAATGAACTGACTGAACCCAGAAGAAGATCAAAAGCTCTTATCAGTCTAGCATTTATCTATATGAATCAAGTTAAGGTTTATTTCTGTTTTTCATTTTATTCAATGAAAATAAGCACTTTTCATCATAAAATCCACAACTGTTTCACTGGTGTATTTAGCGGTCTTATCAGCTAAATCAAATTTTTGCTCATGTAAAAGAGAAGAAACTCATTTCATTCTTTAATTTTTAGAAAATTTTATTTTTGGTCTTTTCCTTTTTGAATGTTATCAAGAGATGATTTTTGCAGAAAACTGATGTAATAGGAATAGACCAAATAGAATAGGAATCAAATTATCACACAAAGTAACGTAAATTGGAAAACAGATGAAAAGGATATTCATGGGATGATTGCAAACATCCAATCACAAGAGAAAGGATAAAGTTCATCCAATTGGCAAACATTAATGAGTAAACTTTACAATCACTGCACCTTATGAAAGGTTACACTAGCAGCAACATGCCTGTTGTTTAGAGACGTAAGGGGTGGCAAAACTGGATTTATCAGCTGCACTCAGAGCCAAAGAAACATCACTTTGGGAATTTTTCTAGTAGATCCAAAGAGGACTTAAACTGTGGAAGATGTTAAAGGAGGCACTGATTGGGACTCTGTGTGGGGCTGTCGTACTGACTATTGGTATCCTAATTGGTCACTTTGGTATCCAAAAGAACTCTGCACCGTCCTGGGTGAATGATGTGGCGAAGGATGTGGATGAGGCCCTCATCCAGCAGTTCTTATCTGAGGTGGAAACGTTACAACTTCAGGAGAACCTTAGGTAATATGATTCTTTAATTCTTTGAATTACTTTTTGGTGTAATTTATTTTCTATGCAATTACAAAAGGCATTACACAGCAAACAATAAACAGTAAAGCTGAAAGAAGCACTGCAGTCCAAATTGGAAAAAAAAAAGAAAGTTTGATACGTTTGGGGGCCAGTTAAAGTATTATCAGATGTGCCTAGTGTTTCAGTAAAAGTATTATCACATGTGCCTAGTGTTTCAGTAAAAGTATTATCACATGTGCCTAGTGTTTTAAGACAAATGTGATCATCTCTGACTTTCCTTATCCACGTGTTTCTGTACAGGGAATTGACAAAAGTGCCTCATATGGCCACATCACCTGGTGATGAGGAGACGGTGAAGTATGTGCTAAAAAGATGGCAAGATCCAGAAACTGGTCTGGATGAAGCCTGGAGACAGGAATATAAGGTTTACCTTTCATTTCCCAATCCCAAAACCCCCAACAAAGTCACTGTTGGTGAGTGAAACAGTGACACATGTCCACCCTCTGTGAACATTTCTCTTGTCTGGCTTGCGTTTTTATTTGCTACTTTGCAATGTGTTTCACAATACAGATGATTTTAATATGTTTATTTCAGTAAGCTCCTCAAATTCTGTGCTATTTACTGTGAGAGAAAGGGAAGTGAGCTACACTGCTGATCAGAATGATCCTCAAGTGGTTCAGCCGTTTGCTGCATACTCTCCGGCAGGACATGCAAAGGTAAAAAGACCTGATGATTAGTGCAATGTGTAATATTTACTACAAATTAAAAGTCTTTATTTGTTATTTTCATCACCAATACAATTAAGAATGATCCCTGCAAGTAAAAAAGAAACAATTCCAAGTAAGCAATGCTGATTAAGGCTACTCTGGACACAATGACCATATAGAAATTTAATAAGTAGCCACATATTCACATTTATAGTAAAACAATAACTGTAAAAGTAACGTACCAAAATAGTAAAACTTACATGATGTTTATAACTTTGACTGGAAACGGATTAAAATCTGACCTTTCATAAACGTGAAGACGTCTAATATTTTCTGACTTCATAGCGGTATATCTTTTTAAGAAGATTATCAGAACAAAGTATGTCTTTATCAGCTAAATGTTGAAAAAATTGATTTTTTTTAAATTACTCAACATCTGATTTCTTTTTGTTAGTTTATAAGGTTTCAAGTTCATCCTTAACTTCTTTTACCACTGTTCCCATCATAAACTAGATAAAAGCAACTGTGGATAAAAGCGGCATCTGTCACTGAATCATAAGATCACTGACAACTGCTTGTTATTTAGATTGTCCTTTTAATAAAAATTATTAAATAAGACTAATGCCTAATAGCTCTTTTCCCCCTCAATTTAGTAATGATATGGGTTTTTTAATGCCTTTGTGTTTTGGACTATTTAGGCAGAAGATTCTCAAAAGCATATTCACTGATGTGATTGTTTAATTACAAAATGCATAACTTCTATATTCCCAGACAAAAATCTGCAAATCTACATAGTTGGTTATGTACTAAAATCAAAACACATAATTATTGTGCACATGAACTAACTCCGCACAATGTGAGGAGAGCAACGGGGGAAAAAAAAGGCAGATGTTGCTTAATTATTTACAGTTTGCTCGTCATACTGTGTTACAATTATTGTTTTATTGGAACCACAGGCGCACATTTTTCAGCAGATAAGCATATTCAAGGCCAAAAAGATCTTTTAAATCTCTAGTTATAATTCCTTATAAAGATAGGGAGATTGAGCCAAGAGATTATCTGTAATGACTCAGTGATTAGAGCATTTCTGCAAAACTATTTGGGTCCAACTTGTATGACTGATCAGAACATTTGGCTGATTTATTTTTCTATGGCTTTAGGGGAAACTGGTTTTCGCCAATCAGGGAAAACCAAGTGACTTTCAACTTCTGAACAAGACCATTGACTTAAGAGGAACCATCGCAATCACCAGATATGGTGGAGAGGGGAGAGGGGAAAAGGTCAGTTTTACTTGTTAGTGGAATTCATTTATTCTTTTTTTGTTTTTTGTTTTTTTTCACACTACAGAGCAACAATGTCCCTATAAAAGTTACCAGAAACTTGATTTCCCGTCATCAGTCCATTAACAAAACACATGGAAAGGTGCTGAAGAAAGTGACTTAATCCTCAGTTTACCTATGCAATAGACTGAACTTTCCATGAAGCATGGTCAAAAAAAGTTTCCCCACGGCATGATACTGCCACTGCCATGTTTCACCATGGAAATGGTATGTTAAGGCTAATGTTAGTTTCACATTACATGTCTTCTTATTTCCATTGTTTTTGGTGCATTTCTAGTTATCTAAAAATATCTGATAATCTGTAATACACAATGTAGGGTAACATAAAAACATGTCAGAACTTATTTTTTTTAGTGTTCAGAATGATGTGCAGCGTTAGTTGTTCTCCAAATCTAACATTTGTTGCAGATCAAAGTTTAGTTTCAGTCTCACCTGGCCAGACCTTCTTCTGAATACTGCAGAGTTAAAATTGGACTTGGACTTTATATTGTTTTCTTTCAAAAATGGCCCTCTTGTTTTCATTCTTCAGTAGAAGGAAGATTTATTGACTGCGTGACTAGTTATTGGAAAGATTTTTCATTTTGTGCTGTGAATCTCTGCAGCTCCTCCAAAGTTACTATTCTTCACTGTTTCTCTAATTAAGGCCACCCAATAAATTATGCTGAAGTTTCTTGTTATGTGACAAAAGTTGGTAAATGTTCCAGGGGTGTAAGTACTTTTTGCCAAACAGTGACTTCTCTGCATTTAAGTGTGCAAATAATTTGAACAAAATTCAGTTGCTCACCAGATGTTGTGGTGTGTTTGATGCAGGCTATCAATGCAGCAGCCTACGGTGTTGTTGGGTTGCTGGTGTACACAGACCCTCTGGACATGAATGACGGCCTCATGTCAGACACCAATGAGACATACCCACACTCCTGGTATCTGCCACCCACTGGTGTGGAAAGAGGTGCCTATAACAGAGACTTTGGTGATTTACTCACACCGTATTTGGCTGCCAAAGGTAAAACTAATTATTATTATTTATTTATTTTAAGTGGCTTCGTTAAAAGGAAGATTTGGTTTTGCTATAGTGTCAAACAAATTCTCTGCCACAACATAAAAATCTGTAACTCTCATATGCACTCTCAATAATGATTTTAAATTTTTATTTTAATCTCCAGAGGACACCTACAGAATCCCACCAGAAGACATTACTGGGATCCCTCCCATTCCAACACAGCCAATTGGATTTGAGGATGCAAGCACACTAATTTGGTCTGTGGAAATTCGCTTGTGGAATAATTAGGGCTCAAATAGAGTCAGAGTAATATATATATATATATTTTATTATTATTTTGGTTGTTTCAGTGCATTGGCAGGAGAGCCAGCTCCAAAGGACTGGCAGAGAGGATTCAACTGTATCTACAATTTAGGTGGTCCAGGGTTTGAACCCTCATCTCCCTTCAACAACAGGTAGTCAGCATTTCACAAGATACTGAAATGATTAGTAACGCACTACAAAAACAAAGATTATTATAATTACTTTTTGATCAAATAAATGATAAATTAATTTATCTTGTGCATAACACATAATAACAAGTATTACTGCAGTTTAATAATGTGATGCTTACTCACTCCAATAAGTAACCGCATTAAGATAAGGAGATTACAACCAAAGTATGAATCAGAAAAAACAGATAATGCTATTGGGAAATGATTGGAGTGGAAAGAAAAGTTTATCACTGGTTCCACTTGCAACTAAAGTGTCTCTGAGATGATTGGACTGAATGTGAACAGCACATACCCTTAAATTCAATGACAAAATTATCCCAATCTACCAATCAAGCGTAAAGTGCTGTGAAAGCTTAATTTACATTCAAGAAACCTGTTAATGATTTGAGCTTTGAGTCAAGGCACAATCCTGTTGGAAGTAGCAATTTTGAGATGAGTAAACTTTTAACATTAATCTGTATCTATGGTACAGTGATGTAAAACTGGACATCTATAATGAAGAAAAGATTGTAAACTCCTCCAATGTGATGGGAGTTATCAGAGGAAGTGTTGAGCCAGGTGAGATCGGCACCTTAACACAAATCAGACTTCTGTCTGATGTTTTCATTGCATATTTTCTTTGTAACCATTTTACATGTATGTCCACAGACAGGTATGTGATCTATGGGAATCACAGGGACAGCTGGGTACATGGCGCCATCGACCCAAGCAGCGGAACAGCGGTCATGCTGGAAATTACCAGAGTGCTGGGCAGAATGGTCAAACAAGGTGAGAAGAATTATTTACCAGAGAAGAGAAATGGCCGTCTAATGGTTTTGATTGATAACTATAATTCCTGAACCTCTTTGTGACAGGAAAATGGAGACCAAGGAGGTCCATTATCTTTGGCAGTTGGGGAGCTGAGGAGTTTGGTCTTATTGGATCTGCTGAGTACACAGAGGTAAAGTCTGTCCCAAAAATAAGTAAAGCAAGAAAAAAAAAAATTGATTCAGACATGGATATGGTCTTGACTTTCTCAATGGAGTAACAAGAAGTACTTGAATGAGACAAATAAGTAATTACTTTTTGTCTTGTGCTATAGTTTAAAGTAAGGAATATAATTTTGCATTACTAATTGCATATATGTTCAATGAAATAAAGAGAAATCTTATCTATTTTTTGTGCAGGAATACTTCACCAAACTCAGTGAGCGTACTGTTGGTTACATAAATGTGGACATTTCTGTTTTTGGTAAGAAGTTGTACTTTTTAGATTAAACTGTTTGAAAAAATTATAACAGAACAAAATTAGTGGCATAATTGCTTGTACATAGTCTTTTATCACTCACATACAACATTCTCATTTAGTGCACCAACACCTGAAGGATTTTAAAAATTTACTCTTTTGGGGGACTAGCAGAATTTAACTTAGTTGCCCTGTTTGCATAAATAAATTTAACGTGTACAATGTTTTTTTGTTTTTTTTAGTTCTTATAGAAATCTTGCTGTGAATTGGAGTTACAGTGAAATACCAGTCTTGTTCATTCATGTACATTTGTTTCTGCAGCAAATGCCACACTAACAGCTTCAGCAATGCCATCACTGCAAAGTGTCATCTTCAGAGCTGCAAAACAGGTTAGATTTTCAAATTATATCTTTTCAGGTGTTTATTAAAAGTACTCAGATTTGGATGAAACTAATTTGTACTCAGATTTAAGAATATTTGATTTTGAAGTATATCTTCTCTTCAGGTCAATGCTCCTGGATTTGATTCCACATCTGTGTATGACAACTGGATTCGCTACACTAACAGAACCAGCCCGACCCATGGAATCATTCCAAGGTACAGACTTCAATTATATTAAAAGATATAAATGTAGACACTTTTTTTCTAAACCCTCCATACGGTCCAGTGGGGTGAAACACAATTGGTCTCACAAAAATCTGTTTGCAAATGGAAGAGGCAAAGTCAGACGTTATTTTCCAAAATTTCAGTAACATTTAGTCATACATGTATTAAGTGAAAGCTGATTTGTGCTTCTTCTTTCCACAGGGTGAGATATTTGAATGGAGCAGGGAGTGATTATGCTGCCTTTGTCCATTACCTGGGAATTACATCGATAGATATGTCTTACACATATGACAGGGTAAGAAAAATCAAGGGGAATGAGGATTTTTGTTTTTTTTTTAGTTTTTCAGTGAGAAATGCCCCTGCTGAATGCAGAGGGGCAGCAGACAGATGGATAAATGTTAGAACAAAAGTGCTAGAAGAATCCAAATTTCAATAAATTACCAATTTAAAACAAAAATGTGAAAACAACACGTAATGAAAAAAATATGTTCATAAGTAACATATGTGCAACTGTTTGCTTTCTGATTTGGAAAATGAAAATTTGTCTGACTCTATTAAATTTTAGTCATTCTTGAGGTTAATGTTTATACCAGTCAGACGAGATATGTTTGTAAACTTAAAACGCCTCTAAACCTACATGTACTAGTGTCAAGAATAATTGTTCATGACATTTACATAAAACACAAAAATACATGTACAAAAAAAAAATCCCTGGACAAGTAACATTGTTTGAAAAGTAAGAACACAAAGAAAACACAATAGCAGCAATAACAAATCTAAAATGGTAAATGGCAAAGATGAGTTTTTGATTCCAGTAAACTGTAATATTTACAGAATATTACAGCCTCATATTTGTCTGTCACCTGCATATTTCAGCATTTGTTCTTCCTTGTACAGAGTAAAACAAACGCTCGGATTTACCCTGCCTACCACACAGCATACGACACTTTCGACTATGCATCAAGATTCATTGATCCTGGTGAGTCTTGCGACGTCTTTCACTTTAATGCAAAATTATTGCATTTATACTTTTTTTATGATGGTGAAGATGATCATTTCTTTAATTCTACTGTCAGGTTCAATAAATGAAAAAAGCTATTACATTTTCTATTTTTTTCAAATTCAAAACTTGCTCCTCTTGTAGGATTTGTCGCTCACCAAGCTGTTGGCAGGACTGCAGGAAATATCCTCATCCGATTGGCTGACAGTCTCTTGTTGCCTTTTAACTGCAAGGACTACGCTGAGAGTCTGGAGGATTACCTGAAAACAGCAGTGTCCCTATATAAAAAAGACCTTGACACTAACGGTATCTCAATGGGTAAGTAAGTAGTACAGTAAACAGGCAAATAACCTGCAGGAATATTTACTAGTTTTCTCCTCATCTGTCAAATTTCCACAATGGCATCAACCCCAGATCATTAATTTTGTGCTGCGTAGGAAATCACATCCTAAATTCCGCATTCAGTTCATAATAAAGCCAGAAAGCGCTTCTGCAAATCTCTGAAGTGATTTGTGCTTCATTTCAGGACCTCTCAGTCAAGCTGTGGCCAACTTCCGCAAACAAGCAGATCAGCTGGACAAAATCATTCAGAGCTCAGACCTGGCAAATGAAACGTAGGGTCATGCTCACATGCAGTTGTAAATATGTCAGTATGATGCCAAAACATTTTAGTCTGTATCGCTCTCTGTCTCTCTTTTGTTTTCAGCCCGCTGAAGGTCAGAAAGATCAATGATCAGCTCATGTTGATGGACCGAGCCTTCTTGAATCCTCTGGCCTTCCCAAATGAATATGGATTCAGGTAAGGCAAATATGTTTCATTTGCATGGTGCTTTGCCTCAAACTAGCATTTGGGTGATGCAAATTAGACATCCGTTTCTCTAACAAGTATGTTTCATAAATGCTGCATAATGATAGGTAGCAAAGGTGGTTCAGAAGGGTGGTTCTGATATCTTTTTACTTCTCATTTTTCATCAGACATTGTTTTCAGGAGATGCAAGGTTTCATTAACGTTCCACTTCTTTGGGATTTTGTTTCAATATTCCACAGGCATGTAATCTGGGCTTCAAGCAGTTCTGGCAAGCCAACCTTCCCAGGGATAGCAGATGCCTTTGCTCAAGCTAATTCATCACTTTTGGCCAGCGACTGGAAAAAAGTGCACTACCACCTGTCAGTAGTGGCCCAAGCCATCGAAGGGGCTGCCGACATGCTGAGTGAAGTTATATAGGCAAAAACTGCTTGTATAAACTGCAATTCTCCGTGGCTATCTATTTATGAATAATACTACATTCAGAAATTTTAAAATCAGTGTAAAAGGGAAACACATGTGATGTAGCTATTCAAAGTTATGCAAATGAACATGTTTTTCCCTTTTAAGTGCTCTTTTTTCAATGGTGTCTATTTCAAGAGTATCCTCTGTCATCATGTTGTGCCTTAATCAGTGCTGTTGTGTTTTAGACAAAGGAAGGCTGTCAGCCTCCCTGAAATTCATCAAATGATTAAAGTGATGTGAAACATTAACATAACATATTCATAAGACAAATTCAAGAATTTCTTTGTTTTTAATAAAGATCCAATTAAACTTCCCTCATTTGTTGTATTTGATTTTTCAAGGAGGTAAAGTTTTCTTCTGCTTTTTAATGAGCTTCAGTTGATAGTTGTGATTCTTAATGTTTTATTAATGGCCAATGTTCTGGCTGCGAGCTACCAAGAGGCCATGTTGGATTCCGAAATCAGACTTACTAAGAATGGCTGACATTTCCAGTTGGAATTAAAACTTTTTGGATCTTCTCTATGCCAGTTTCACATTTGGATATCTCAACTTGTGAATGACAATGGAATATAGGTATAATAGTGCTGAAATAGTGCATTCATAAAAAGAATGCATCTCATTAAATATTTGTGTTAATGGGATTTGCTTCTGCCAGCTGCAGAAAACTAGGACAACATGAGAAGCTGTAATACTACTACATGCCAACAGGGGGCAGAAAATCCTTTAAGACTATGTAATAGAGTAACAACAGAAAGTAAGGCAACAGTGGCTTCTTCTATCCTGGTCAAAGTTTACTCTGCTGAACAAACTCAAGTGAATCCTCAGAGCTGCAGTAGAAACACTGATTTACAAACATCTGTGTTTTCATTTGGAAATTAACTTTTTTGTTTAAATTCATTCCACTGCAAAGAGATGAAAACATCTATACTGTATATAAAAAAGCCATATTGTGGACTATTTTATAATCAATAATACCTGGTATGTAAATCCTTAAGGCCACATTTCATTAATCTGAACTGTTAAGATTAAAAATAGAGATATGGTGTCAGAAGGAAAGCCACATGTCCAACATCATGTCATTTTTAGAAAGTCACAAATCATGATCTCATTTGCCAGAGATAGAAACCCTTTCTCACAGGTTCAGGATCTGAGCTTGTTCTTTCATCCTGGTTGAGAATATTTCAGTAAAGGATGATTTTTAGTGGGTGATATACTGGTGTATTTTTAGTCGGGCATATACACAAACTACCATGATCCTTTCCCTCAGCAACTCTGATTAAATAATTTGTATAGTCCATGTATCTTTTTCAGCTAATGTGTGGGATCCACACAAGAGGGAAAGCCCACTGTAACTCCTTTCAGAGTTGTAAATGCTTTCAAGAAATCTCCTGTATTTGAGTGGACATTATGTCTATTGATTCATATGATTGATTATATATGGACAGTATAGAGAATCTGATACTCTGGGGTTTGCACCAGTAATATTCTACTTAAGCAAAATGGTGATATCAAATAAAAAACTGAAAGAACATTTAAATGGAGCTCAAGCTATTACAAGATCAGTTTCTGTTATTTTTTTTTACATTTTGGGATTAAAATTCACATATTAATAATTTATGGAGTTTAAGGTAAAAAAAAATATATATATATATTTGTGCCAATTAAGTTATACAATTGTGAAATCAAATTTTATACATTTCCAAGCTTAATCATAAAACCTTAGTTGGACTGCAATAGTTAAATGTATATTTGGGAGTAAAATGTAAATGACTGGATGATTTTATAAAAATAAATCTCCAAATTACCTCACAATGTTAATGTAGTATCGCCAGAGTCAAATTTTGATGACGACTCCCAATCATGCAGAAAAAGAAAAACACAAAAACAGAAATATGGATTTTACACACCAGTCTCAGAGTTTATTATTTTAAATATACATAGACTTTCCCCTCCATGTTACATACCCCCCTCTTCATCCTCAACCTCCCTCCCTTCTCCCGCTCTCTCAATCTTTGTCATCTTTTACCCCTCCAACAAAAAGCTTCTCCAGGCTGTAAAACACGCTCTACTTTGTGCAGCATATTGCTCGTTAAGACATATTTGAAAACATAAATTATAAATACTACAGCTTGTGTTTTTTTTTTTCAGTTTGAGAATGTTTATGTAACAGGTTTCTCTTCAGAAATCAGTAATGAAAAATTGAAAGAAGTTGATTAGTTTAAAAATACAGCATTCTAAATTGAAATGGTACTTATTTCTTCTTTTGTGGAAGAGAGCAAGTTTTAATTTGGTTTGATGTCCTTTTCCTATTTGAAATATAAAGACAACATCTTTGCCCACAAGTCACGATTTGTGATTTCTGTTTGTTTTTTCATTCACTGAGTTCTGATGAAAAGATCCAGTTATCAAAACATCCCAAGACCACTTCCCCACATTATCTGCGCTAACATCCAGATGTTCTCAACACAATCTAGAAAATAAAAGAAAACAACACAATGTCCCTCAGTCTGGCTACATGAGAAGTTGATTCCATTTTTTTTAATGACAGCGAGTACACAGTGGTCTGTACCTTGACAGGTTAAACAGCAAAGAGTGTTTTTTTTTTTTTTTTTTAAATAAATCCTGAGTTTGAACAAATTAAGCTAATGTTTTTTTTAATCAATTTAAACCTTGATCAAAGTGGGCCATTTCTATTACAGCTCATGACTTTAATAGTGTTCATCTCTCTACCATCTGACCTCATCAAAGAGGTGTAAAAGTGCTTCAAATCAAACAGATATACATGTGTTAATCATTGAGGGCTTTTTAAAATTTTATTCCAATCTAAAGTTGCAGAGCTACGATTGCTGGTCCAATGAGGCAGCCGACGTTGCAGGCAGAGTGAAGGACAGAGTGAAACGGCACTAAAGGAAAATTCAGGTTTTTAAGTCACAAGGCATGCATGTTAACACTTAGCTCAGAGAGTTGCCACCAAAAGTGTTTAGTTTGTGATATGCATCAGTCTGTTTTGGTGTGTATCAGAATCTGTGCATTTCTGTTGTTCAACAGACGAAGGCATTGAAAAAAATCCTGCTTTTGTTTGTATGCTTGCTCATCAGTCCCTATGCTGAACTCAAATCTTTTAAATATTTTCAAGTGACCAGACTACGTGGAGAACTGCCATGTCAATATGGGTGACATTTTCAAACTGTCTCTCAATCTACAGTGAAGGAATATTGCAGGAAATAAAAAAATGGGTGATTTTTCCAAAGAGCAACACTGTGCGTCAGTGTGCCTGCGGTGCATTTTGTCCAGACCTCATCAAGTTTTGTGTCCATCATTCTTGCAGTCAGTCATTTTTAAGGAAACAACAAAGGGACTTCGTTTTTAAATCAGGGAAGCCTCAAAAAGTCAGGACAGGGGTCACATACGGGGAGAGTATTTGGGGTTTCTTGGCACCTCGGTGAAAGATTTCAGCTCATACGGGATCCCTGTATCCACTTCAATGGATTTACGGGAAAATAGCAGCCGGATATCATTGTGCAAGTAAATTTTTCCAGATTTGGAGCTCTGGAATCTAAAAAAGAAAGAACAATAGCAGGTAAGTCAAATATTTTTTTTAAAAAAGCAAAAGGCTGCCAATATTCGTTTTTAACAGTTGATTGTACAATGCATCTCTAGAATAAATTGCAAAATATGAAGGTTAATAATAACAAAAGAAAGACAAGTTCAATCATGCCTGAGATGTATCAAGTAGCAAAGAATTCTCTTCCTGTCGAGCGCTCCGCCACCTGGAGACACCTCATCTTTCCCCTCAGTGCCTTCCTCCACTGGCACCAGGAAGATACGGTGGCGCAGGAAGGTCATGTGATTGACTGGCATGTCTCCAAAGTTGTACGTCACCAGGAACATCTTCACCACAGTTTTATTGGGATTAAATAAGGTCTGAGGAGATGCACATACAAATGTTTAGAAGGTAAATGCACTGAGCCTATTTTCTTTTCTTTGAGGATAAACTCACCACTTGAATGGTCCCTGCTTTGGGTATGCTGTATCCTTTCTTTCCAAGAGGCTCGAGTGATATCACACCCTGATGGAGAGAAGCAAATATTTACAACTCAATTATGGAAAAAACAACAACAAACGATAGTTAAAAACTCCTTTTTTATTTTAGTGGCTTCAGACTTCCATAATCATATCAGAATAACCAGAGTTCGTAGGTTAGATTTAATTTCCTCACTTAAGGGCCATTCTGTTAAATAAATTATATAGTAAAGTGTTTAAAAGGTGTTATAATGTGGACTATGTAATTATTTTATACTTAATATTTTCTTTATAGAGAAATCAGAATCCATCACAATTGGTACCAGAAGGAAAAGGTTTTACAAAAACAAGAAATCAGCGATAAGTCATAAAATTCTGATTGGTGCATCTCTAATTTTTAGCTAAAAATAGGCGTATGAAAGCATAAACAGAATATATTTATACTGGTACAAAAACCCAACTCAGCAACCACAACACCAACCTACAGTGGTTTAGGTGGCTGTTCAAATCTCTGGCTTTAGAGAGGATACAGTTTGAAAAGGTAAACAACCACAGATGAACACAGACTGACCAGGAAGGGTGAGGGAGCACTGTGCTCTGAGATGTCGTAGTACGTAACCTGCACAGGCAGCGTGACATGCTGCGGGCAGTAGGAGCCGCTGGCTCCGATCTCTGCTGTGAATCCTTCAATCTGCCCAGATGGGGAGAACCTGTCCTTCAATATGGACTCCTGCCGCACAAGCAAAAGGAGAAAATTGTTTAGGTCATTAAACTCTTTAAATGAGTCATTTCACTGGTAAAAAAAAATATAATCAAAATTAATAAAAATAAGTGTTACACTTGAGTACCTCAAAGTTGCCCAGCAGCGATCTACTGATGGAAGACGAGGACCAACGTGTGGCCCGGCCGGTGTCAGTCTGCCTGCCGCTGCGGAGCTGTCGGCTGGATATGGCCACAAACACACCCAAAAACACCAGTGGTTAGTGGGTAAGATCACAATAATCTTTCCTTAACCAATATGTCACACGGCTGCAAGTGTGTCTGCAAACTAAAGTCCAGACAACAAACCCTTTCATTTAGAAAAAGAGGAAGCATACTTTAAACACCCACATCTGTCCCCTGTAATGGTTTGACTAAAATCAGAAAACCATCACAAAAACATACATTTACTTCCGCTATGACATGGAAACTATTATCAAGCATCCCTAGAAAAATATTAATTTTAATGGCCTCATCCTGTCTCTGTACCCTGTGTACCTTCTTGATGAGCTCTGTAATTGTAAATGTAATTAGAGGTCTACAGAAATGATAGATGACTCACCTTTTTAAGCGCAACCCAGTCTTTAGTCGTCTCCCTGATCTGGTGCAGCCTATGGTAGTCTTGAAAAAAAAAAAAAACAACCCACAAAAAATGTCAAAATTGTTTGCTTTTAATTTGATTATATCTTAATTTGTCACTTTACTAGTATGCTGTGTAGTTGAAATAAAATTCTAAATCGCATCAGATGCTCCAATCAGTACTAATAAACAAACTCTTCCTGTTTTCCTTTCGTAGATATGTGCGCTTGTGTGTTTCAGATTTTTTACTTACTGAGCTCCGACTATTAGACGCAATAACATTTTCCATTTCCAGGCCTGTGTACACAGTAAGGGCCACCCATTGGTCAGATGACTCATCACCAGCAAAATTCATGCAACTTCCAGCTAATTTTTCACTCATAGTTAAGTTCCTCCTAATTTATCCTCCTTAAAGCCTTTGTCAGCTTTTTGGCTCATCTTCACATACAACTAAATGTACATTAGGCATTATTTAATTATCCTGTCTGTAACTTTTATTTTGGGAAACATCAGCTTTTTAAATTTTTAATCACTGTTATTAACTGATTGTGCTTTACTACACTATGTAGTATTTATTTTCCTACCTTTTTAAATTTGTTTTAGTTAGATATCTAGTCCTCCAATTTTCCTTCCTCCTATGCTCTACAGTTGCTATAAATTGACCAGAGAATCCTGTTAGCAATCTCCCCATAAGAACTGACTGCATTAGCTCTTTCTAGCCTTCCTGAGTTAAAAAATGTCGAGTTCACTTCCAGAAAGATTGTAAGCAAAATGCACCTATACATGTGTGTGTGTGTGCTCTCTCATGCATCAGCATGAGGGACACCCCACACTAATGTTAGGGAACAATGGCCCTTCCCTCAATGGGTTTTATTCTGGAGCTGCTCTGCTCTGTTCCAGCATGCAGTGATAATGAGCCAGCGTTACTTCATGCTTTAAAGGTTTTAGTTGTTCTCATAGTTTCCGTTTTGTTTTTATTGATGCTCCATTAGTTTTCCCTGAATTAATGTGGCCTACAGACAGTTCATACAAAGTTGTTGTAATTTCTTCTAAACAATCCACTGTTGCCCCTAACCACAGAACATTATTTCTCTTGTTAGCTAAGTGTGCTAATTAAATGAGAAATCAAATAATCATAAAATTTCTCATGTTTCGTCAATGATTTAATTGCATAAATTGTTTTCTAAAGACTTTGTATTATACCCTATTTGGCGCTTCCAACACCTAATGGAGGGATTATGGTGAAGTATTCAAAGACAAACAAAAAAAAATTGAAAACTGGACTACAGGTGTGGTTAGTTTGGAACAAGCTTCCAGAAAACTGTAAAACAGTTGAAACACTGAGTTCCTTCAAATCACAACTAAAAACCCACCTGTTTAGAGTTGGATTTGAAACTTAATCAATTAAAAATTTCTTGCAAAGATTAGGATCTGCACAAAGTAAAACATTTACATAAATTGATAAGTTATAAATTTGTCGGCAGTCTAAATTAATGTTTTGATTGTTTATTCTATGTTACATGACTTTGTGTTTTTATGTTTGTGTGATGTAAAGTACTTTGAAATGCCTTGCTGCAGAAATGTGCTATACAAATAAAATTTGATTGATTGATTGATTGTTATATCAGAAACCAACCAATAGGCACAGTTATAGACAGAAAAGAGCCGAGGCTCTGCCTCTGTGAGGTCATTATAGAAATGTCCTTTCCTCTGTTTACTCTTCTATTAGTTGAATAGAAACATAATATGAGAACACAGTGTGTATGTGGGTGCTAACCTTAGGATGGTCTCGTGTAGAGGGCAGCAGATGGTTCCAGTATGGAGCAGCTTTAGCATCAGTGCTACGACATGAAGTTACTCCTGAAGTGAGCAAAGGCAGTCTGCTTCTTTTAGATGTAGAGGGCCCTTCATCTTCAGAACACGAGTCTGCTGTATCACTTGGGGAAAGCAGTCTCTTTTTGGCTGGCCAGTGGCCTCCAGAGAATAGACGGTGACTGTTACTGCTTGGAGTTTTCTCCCAGGAAGCCAGGCCATTTGATGAAGTGGCCTGTTGGGTGGCACTTCTCTCAGGTGGAGACGATTCAAGGCCAATGTCCCATTCAGTAGCTTCCCCTGGTTCCTGCATCTCTGTGTGGTGTGGAGGGGAGAAAGGGCCAGGAGGGCTTGTGGGGCTGGCAGGATTAGGAGTTTCATATGTGGATAGCTCATATAAGAGGGGGCTAAGATGTCCTCCAGATGAGCCATTACTACAACCATCATGTCCAGGGCTACCTAACAAATGGGTTGATGTGCGGATGCCATTAGCAGTTTCTGTCCTTGCTAAGCTTCCGTTGGAGTGTCCCTGGTCACAGATATGCCCATGTGGGTCGCACATTGGGGGCGACTTGGGGGATAGTGGCGCAAATGCATCAGGGATGGGTCTATCATGATTGTGCTGAGCCGGTCGCCGGGAGGGAGTTTGGCTTGGGGAGAGCGGTGGTGACCTCGGTGACAGTCCACCTTCAGAGTCTCTATGCTCCAAATGCATGCAAGAGTATGGGGAAACAGGCCCACCAGGCCCAGTTATAGATCCATTCCCATTAGCTTGAGCTGGGGTGGACCCGCATAACACCCCCCCCTCAATCACCTCATTGTCTGATGTGTCCTCCAGGTGGGAGCGCTTATGAGTCAGCTGAGGCTCTTCTAACACTCTTTTATAACCCGCTCGACATGGTCTTTGTTGGGCATCAGCATGTGATCCAGTGGAGGCTGAAAATCCTCCCATCTGAGAGAAAATAGAGAGCTGGTAAACCTTTTGGAGGCGCAACTCTTCTTGGTCAAAGCGCCTGGGTCCCTCGGCTCTAACGCCAGAATCTAGTCCCACCATTGGGGACGCAGATGGAGGCAGGTCCCCCTCCTGTGCTGGAAGCTCTAGTTGAGCCTTTTTCTGGGCCAACTCCACGTGAATGTGCCGCATGGTACTGCTACTGTGAGTCTTGACTCAACAACAAGATCAAATAGATCCTCACAAATACCAGGAGGCAGACCCAGATGTCCCACAGGAAAGGCGATGGCCTATAGGTATGACTAGGAGGACATCAAAGTGTGTGAAACAAGACGATGAGCCATACACAACCTGAGAAGAAAAAAATGCTGCATTAGTATGTAGTTTATCAAAGCAATACTAGCAAACAATGAAAGTGGGACAAAACCTAAATAAGAGTCCCATAAAGATGAGAACCAAGAAGGTATTCTGTGGAGATGCACCAACAAATTGGCTGCTGACTGTAATCTGCCCATTCTATAATTTGATATACCATAGCTGTTGAAAATTTTAAAAGCAGTTTTTTTTTTAAACAATCAACAAACACGTTATGTTACATGCCGTTATTTACCACAAATAAATAACTTTGGTGTGGAATCTACTTCTAAGGCAAGAAAACTCAGTGTTGCCTAAATTGAATCAGTAAGGTCTTTCAAATTAAATCAGAGTACCGACATATAAAACATTTGCATTATATGATAACTTGAATTGAAATGGATTAAGACAAAGCTGAGTCTTCATCTGTGTATGTGATTAAATTGGAATGAACCGGACTGACTTGAATTTGGATAAATTCTGACTTCATATCATAAGATAAGAATTGTACCTGGTTGTCCTGTAAACTTGCGTGAGTTTAGCTGTGATAGTGAACTAAACATACAAGATTCCAACCATTGACCTAGTTTGATATCTCCTGTCTTTACTATGTTATTGTGTGATCTGAACAATTACAACAAGAAATAGAAACAACACATGGCAAGCACACAGATTCAACCAATAAAAAAAGAAAATTCTAAGCATTATTATTATTATTTCCTTCAATGTATGTCTAAAAAATTTTGAAAACAATGTGAAGATCAACACCTCACCTTTGTGCAACTGTTTTGATGGGTCGTCTCTTGCACAACATCAGAAAGATGTGTCTAAATGAGCGATTCATGGAATTCATCCATGTTTCTGGAAGCTGGCATGAATTTATGCCAACATCACAGAGCAGATAATCAGGAAACAGGATCAAAGGTGAATGGCACAAGCGCTCACACCTACAAAAATCAGAAGTTATGTTAACTATTACCAATAAATGTCACATATCATAAGAAAAAAAACATCTTAATTGGTAAAAGCAAAGATAAAAAAAAGCATACAAATTCTAAATTATCTGCACAAAATTTGAGTAATCAAATTCAGATGCTGAGAAATTACCAGCAAGTGTTGCAGTGTCAGTACGACAGAGGGCTCTTAAGAAGAAAGGTCTCTGAATCCAAGTTGGCAGTAATTCTGTTGCCACTCCCTCTGTGATTGGCTGACAGCCAGGTGAACCGTCCTTGGTTACCTGGGTGTGAGGTGGGACACGGCTGTGGCATCATGGCTGGGTCATTCCACCCAGTGACCCTGAAGAAGAAAGTATACATCAAAACCATTAGAATAACAAAAAGATCGACAAAGGAACACCCTGAAAATGTAACCTTTCCCTAGGTATAAGGATGGATTGTGTTGGGAGAAGCAATAAACCCCTCCTAAATAAATTCATTAAAACATGCTACAAACATCCTAAAAAACAACTTATGCAGAACTTTTTTTAATTTCCATCCTCTCCATAAAAAAATCCCCCATTTTAAACACAAAGGCCCCAAACTCTTTGAGCTGATAATCACACATGAAGGTGTCACTTCATGGAGTTAACTTGGCACCACACAGTGCTAAACCAAAAGAAGTGGGTTGTGTCCCATCCTACTTGGACCTGAATTTGGGAATGTTGGGTGAAGGGAGGGAGAAGGGGAGGGCCGCAATGAGCCATCACCATGGCAACACGTAGCCCAAGGATAACGACTCCTTTGTACTTGGCCACAAAGAGGGAGAAAGAGAAGCAGAGCTACAGAGTGTTTGAGGAGGTTGATGGTGGTATGGATCATGTTTGGGGAGGCAATGAAAAAGCTTCTTTAGAATATAAGTACATAAATATATACATAGCAATTTGGTGGTCTCCCTGAGAGGTGTACACTCAAAAAGAAAAATTTCAACAAGCTTTTACAGATAAAAATACAAACAGATACCTGCTCACTTTCACTTAGAGTTGGTCTCTTTTCTCCCCTTTACAAATAACAGCTGCCTTTTGTAATGTAAAGAATGATGACAAAACTCAGAGGTCCAATTTCTAAACATCAGACTACCATTTAAATGCATAAATTCTTAAAAGATTGAATCACAATTCATCCGTGTGCCTACGTTGTTGTTCTTATAAGAAATGATCAGACTACATGCACTCTGGGTGACCTGCAGTTGATATTCAAATTATCTTGCTGACAAATAGCGTTTCAGTAAATCAAGTCATAAGACATCTGGGTTTTTTGCACATCTTCCTTAGACAAAGTTCTAAAGTTCATACAGTTCACACATCTTCTCCAGGAAGAAGAACTAGACAAGAACATAAAGAAAAAGTGAAACATTCTAAATATCTGTTTTCTATACAAAACACTGGTTATACCAATCATGCAGAACATTATGACTGACTGACAGAAAAGGGGGAACTAATAGAGAATCTGGCAAACAGCCCAGACCTGTTAAAGCATGGGTTTCATGCTATGAGATCTAGCACCAATCAGCATGCAACTAATCCTTTAAGTCTTGCAAATTGTGTGGTATTGGATAAAACTTGTTAGTCCAGCTCAACTCCCGATCCTTAAATGGACTAAGATCTTGAGAATATTAAGGAGAGGCTTTTGGCAAACTCACTATTTTGCTGAAAGACACCACAACTATCGGGATCTTCAGTTTTCATTAAAAGATGTACATTGTCTCCAGTAGAGCTGGGGTAGATATTTTGTGTCAAAATAACATCCACGTAGATCAGAGGTCACTGTTTCACAGCAGAACATTACCAAAAGCGACACAATCCTCTAGTATCTTGCCTTCTTTCCATTGTTCATCCTGGTGTCATGTGCTCCCATGTCAGACCAAGTTACTTCCTTCCATTGCTCCATAGTCTAGTTCTGATGCTCTACTACCCATTGTCCACTGCTAAAAGCGGCAGTGGACAGGTCACCCAGACTATGACTACATAGGTCGAAAACACAACAAATTACAATGCACTTTGTATGTATTCTGGTACCTTTCTCTTAGACTAGCAATCTGACCACCGCAGACCAGGAACACCCCACAAGAGATGCAAATTAGGAGGTGCTGTGTCGCAGACAAACATCAACTTTGAGGACAAGATTTTTACTTGTTTATAACACATAAACTAACAGGTGCCATGATGAAGAGATAATCAGTATTATTTAGTTTTACTCTCAGCCCTTGTAGTGTTATATCAATGTGTACACAATGGCTTACCATAAGGCATTTGTGTTCTCCAACTGCTGCACACAAAGAATCACATAGTTAGGAATGAAGTCTCCGTCACCTATAATTAGCTACCCAACATATGGTTTCTTTGCAGTCACACAAAGAAATCTTGGACTGCACATAAACGCCTTTGTCACAAATGTGACAAAAACTATTCCAAAGTACGAGTATAAGACTCTCAACAGCTACTAAAACATTTCCAAAAAACCTAAAAGGCATGTTTATGCTTACAGCTAAATATTGTAACTCTACTGCAAAGCAATATCATCATCGTTTCATGACGGGTCAAAATGGATGCAAAATGTTTAGGACTTTAACAGAAGCTTCTGGTAAAATTAAGAGTATTCACATTTAAAATATTGTTAGTAATGACATCTGATATACTCAGGTGGAACAGTTCCCAACTAAACCTATTAAAGGTAGGGATCTCTGGTTCATGTCATTACAGAGTAAACAGACAAAAAAAAAAATGGTTAACATGAATCAGTGCATTACAAAAGGGAGGAAGTATAACTGCTACTAGTATTTATAGTTACTGTTCATATATTAAGTTCTAGGTGCTGCTAAATTTCTGGCCATAGTTTGAAGAGGTGTAAGGCTGGTAGAAGCTGCCCAGCCCTTCTATGGCTCGATCTAGCTGCCAGCAGTGGAGAGGAAACACTCTGGCTTCACCCCAAGAAATACTTCAGGTTGCTGGGTGTGTGCAGGAAATTTACAGCTGCATCACTGAACATTGTGACTATGCCTTAATATTTGCATTTTAACGTTGTATAATCTGGCATGCAGACATGGTGCCAAACTACTTTGTGCTCCAAAAGATTTCGGTCCAAATACAACAAACATTACATAATTGTTATCGAGTCTTTGGAATTAGTAATAGTTTGCATTTTCAAAAACTGCCAGAGGGGGTGTTCAGTTTTTTTGGTGTCCTATATATTTGATCTACAATCTCAAGTTTCAGTCACTCATTTCAGGAACTACCTTATAAGTTAACAGGTATTAGCAATTTCCAAACAGTTGGAAACAATATAAGTTATTAATCATCTGAAAACTGTATAATTTACAAATAATACAAAACTTTTATCTTCACTTAAATTGTAAGTCTGAAGCACATGTCAGATCAGCTGTTCAGCTCATTTACATATGAAAAAAAAAAACTTTATGGTTCACGTTGGAAAATAAGTGCTACATACTAATTAAAGACATTGGAGCTCCGATATTAGTTTTTTTATAGACCAGGATCAAATAGCACACAAGGCAGTTGGGGAAAAAATGCACATCAATGTGTCCTTGCCTCTAGCTGAGAATGATTTATCCTCTGCACTCAAAGACAGGGGAAAATGATCAAAATGACAACCTGCCAGCAGATTGCATTGTTTTCTCTGGGTACTTTTCCTCTGGTCCCTTTTGCCGTTTCATGCTTTTGCACTTTGTTCATTATGTTCCTGTTCTTTCCTCCATGGAATAGTTTATGCTGACCATTTATAAATTTGTCCATACCTTGTACATTTTGTTCCAGCTTTGACCAATCACAATATAAAGTAGTTTTATTTAATCTACAAATTGTCTACTATAAGTAAATGTGGTTCTGTACATATATTAAGTAAGAGGCTTTCTTTCTACTGGAGATAAGCTTTGCTTAAAGACCACAATCTGTCAAGTTTCTTAAGAATTATTAAGAAATATCGATCAGAAGCACAATTAATACAAATAAATTACAATACAAAGCCTTCAGACAATAAGTCACAAATTAAATTTTGCAGGAGCTTAAAGCAATTTTATAAATATTGATCTCCAAAATTTATCTCACCACTCATCCTACCAAGATGAGAGAAAGAAATCTACAAAGTTTATGCATAAAGTACGGGGTATAAATTAAATACAGTGGATCCCCTTCTTTTGTGGATGTTAGCTTCTGCAGAAGTGCCAAGATGTTTTCCACTGAGTCTATAAATGCATATTAATAGATATTTGGAATCCTATTAAAATTGGCTGTTATTTTTAGAGAGGGTCTCGTATTTGCAGATATATCCTATTTTACTGCAGTTGTGCTCTATAATCCCCAGCAAATACGAATACTAAAACATAAACAAGGTAACACAAATATGCAAAAAAATGCAATTTTTAAAACTGTTAAGGGCATTGTTTCTTTAGTTAGAAAATGTCCTTAAATTTTCTCTTTGAAATTGATGACAAAGAGGAATGGGACAAGAACCTAATAGCAACTACCATTCAAAACAGAATAAGAGGACACAAGATGATGGACATACAATGAAACTTCACCCTGGCTAAAAACCTTGAGAAATATATAAATAGACCAGGACCATGAGGGGCTCTCTCGCCAACATCAGGGCCAACCTATGGTGTTCATGGCTACAGCTGCTACGCGACATGTTAGCTCACATACTACAAAATATGTAGTGAGCCTAATTGTCAGCCTTCCACTGACAACTAGCAAAGTAAGCAAGTTTTTACAACAGACAGAAATGACTCAACCAAAGGAGATGCAAAGTTAAAGACCTGAAAGTGTGTAATCATTGACGAGTAGGTAAGTAACATAATATGCCTCCAGAGGATCTATTTCATATGAAGGTGTTCACAAGTTTGTTCATCAAAGGCAGCACTAGCATTGACAGGGCCACTAGTTAGGCCTTTAATGATTGTGATCAATGTTCTCTCTCAAGATGCATGCTATCTAGTCTACCTCTAAAACTATACCTGTTTAGATGATAAATTTAAAACATGCTTCTGTGCTCATTCATTAGTTATTCCCTATAAAGTGCTGTTTGTGTAGCATGGAGGCTATTTTTCATCCTGAATATGAAAGTAATATTTTGAGAAATTTAAACCTTTGTTGTCAAGACTAAATGGTAAACATATTCCAAATTGAATTATCATGGGGAAGAGTAATGTAGCACAAAAATGAAAAGGTTGATTTTTTTCTTTTTGAAGAACAGGAAGTTGAATTTAACAGGAAGTGTTTTTATTTTGAAGACTCAGTAATATCGTTATAACAATGCTAACTTATTAGCAATAGAATACGATGCTGGAGGTAAGTTTGTTCACACATTGTGAACAAACATAACATTGTGCATCATTGTGTGTTGAGGCCAAGGGAGACAGTGGCCATGAGGTCAAAGGTCAGATGTCCTCTGACAGCTGACTGATCAGGAGGGCTGAGAGGCGTTTCACTTCATCATCACGAGGAAGGGGATGTCAGACTTACTTGACAAATGTAGCAGTACAATCTTATCTGATCAGTGCTATGCCTCTAGTTAACCATTAAATCAAACCACACCTAAGGCCATCAGTAGTTTGAGTAGCAACTAGTAAAACCATCTGTTTCACAGATGCACACTTAAAAATATGCATCAGTGATAAACTTTGAAAATTTGAACAAGACTGAAATATAAACAGATCTTGAACTTTTTCACATTTTGTCACATTAAAACCACAAACATCACTGTATATTACTGTTATTTTAAGTTCATGTTTGCTTTTTTTTATTATTATTAAATATAAGATCCTCTAAGAGTATGTCATGGATTCTTATTCAACCCCATTACTCTGACACCCCTAAGAAAAGTTCAATCCAATTGCCTTCAGAAGTCAACTAATCAGATGCAGTTAGCCAATGTGTGATGTAATCTCAGCATAAACAAAACTGATTTGTGGGAGTTCAAAATCCCAATAAAATACACAGAAGCTTGTAAGATGTGGAAAACTTAAATGGGGTATAAATATTTTTTGAAGGCACTCTGACAACACACAGAAACACATCATATATTGATGGGGCTGACCTAGAAACCACCTCCCAGTAAACCTAGGAAGGTGTCAGAGACAGAGTTAAAAGCTCTGTCTCTGACAGAGGTAGTCGAAAAAAATAGCCTGACATTTGGCCTGTGTATATATTAATCACAACACACAAACGCCACATACCTAAGCACACACACACAGACAAAGCCAAGCATTCAAAGCACCATCACTCCTTCTTTCAGCAGCATAGGAAAAACAAGTCTTGATAAAGATTCTTCTATACCACCTTCTGTTTAACATTCACTGTGCCCCACTTTAAAGATGCTCTATTTGAAAGAAACACAGCTGCTGCACTGGCAGGATTCTGGATTTAGATTGGACAGCTCACTGACTGAAGGTTGCTTTTCTCTTTGTTTAGCTTACATTTCAAAGGCGTGAATGATGGAGCCATATCTTTTAAAGTCTTAACTTCCATTCATACATTGTAGCTCCCAGAAACATTTGAGTTTAAAATATATATATATATATATATATATATATATATATATATATATATATATATATATTTTTTTGTGTATTTAGATATATTTGTTTAAAGATAGAGTTTAGAAAAATATT
>CAEGAD010057838.1:0-10684 GCA_903067055.1 Poeciliopsis paucimaculata
TTTTTAAATCAAATCATGTTTATTAAGCACTTAGTGTTGGTTACACACCAGTTTTTGCTGTTGTTAAAATGTGACCAACTGCTCAGTAAAAAAACAAAAAAAAAAGACACCATGAAGACGATGTGGAGGTTCATCCTCAGAACTGGTTGGTGATCTGGTGGAGCCAGGGCCTCTCTGGACAGGACAGTCTTTGGGTTTTCTAGTTCCGGACTAGAACTAGAAGTCTTCTTTCATCTTACTTTGCTTAAACTGCAAAAATATATTGAAGATAAAAACAATGATGAACGAGTTATAACAGCCTCACAATATCAAAGTCTCTTTGGCATACGGAGCTTAATTAAAACCAGTTTATGAAGAAAACAACGAAGAAAACAAGTCGCAACAAATAAAGACTCCATGCAGTTCTAACATGAAGCTGAATGATTGTATAGTAATAATCATAAGTCACAATAAAATTAATAAAATAAGTATCTCTGAAACCACTGTTAAGTTTGTTTTTATGTGTACTGCACTGTTTATAATTAAACAAAGATAATGAGCATTTTTGAGCAAACTTACCACCAGCTTACCACACATTAGCAGTCTTCCTGCCTTCGGGGTCTTTTCGTGACCCACATTTAATTTTCATCCATTTCTTGTCCTATTGTGTTGTCTAACTCGGACTGTGACGTCACCAGCTTGAATTTACCAAGACTACTAACTATTATCAAGGCCCTCTCTACTTTTAATTCAATATTATGCGAGTAAAAATGGCGAATTTGGACAGCCTCTGTTACCTTCAGGGGTTCATGGCTTTTCTTCTTTCTATAGCGCTTTAAAAAAAAAAAAAAAACAAGTACACTTTGCTGCAGCAAACAGAAAGGGGCAGGTATGGACCACTGTCAGTCTCATACCTTATTTGGAAATGGGACCATTGCACTCCGGAAGTGAAGGGGGCGCTAATTCCTGTATTATCCACGGTCTCCCATTGTTATTTTCTTTTAAAATCTGTGATATATCTTCACCTTTAGGAAGAATTTTCACTCAGCATTGTGCTAATTTTAATAAGCATGTTGTCTGTAAACTTTGAATATATTGACAATTTGTACAATTCTGGGATAGTATATTGTCAGTGTACTCTTGAAAATGTGGGTAACATGTTATTTGACAGGATGTGAATAACACTGACATGATTCTCTCATAAACACGTCATAACACGTGTTAGGAACATACTAACAGGTGTCCAAAAATGTCACATTTTAAGTTAACTAATTCTAAGTGAACTTGAAGTATACTCGTGATTAGTCTGACTTAAGTATGCTTAACTATACTAAAATTTTATATGCTTAGTATATTTAATTTTCATGCTGGCTGTCATAAAAGTAGACTCTCTGCCTTCTCTGCCTCACAGACTAAAACTGGGATCTGGTTCCATAAGAAGGGAGCCTAATACTGTAATTTAAAGATCTACACCCTATTCTAATTTTAGAAACTAGGAACCACCAGCATAATAAAGTGTTTTGTTATAATTTATGTAACAATCACATATTAAATGTAAGATGTAACTTTCAATCAGCATGACTATAGAAATGTACTTACTACTGTGTTATTTTAGCAAATTTAAACATATAAAGTATTATTTCCTAAACTGTAATTATTTCTTAAGTAATTATGTTGCGCTTTCATTAATAAAAAATATGGAACTGGTAAGATAAATGATTGAAACTAACCTAGTCCCGTTTCCTGGATCCCTGCAGCATGTTCAGGAATGGGGTTGCCTGCATAAAATGCTGCAATGATTTCTAACAATAATTATAGACCAGAAAAGCAGATTAGGAATAACCCTGAGTAGCATCCACAACTTGGCTTGCTAATACGTGTGGCTGTCTCGGTTTGTGGTACTTAGGAAATTGGTGTCACTATTTTTCTCCTTTTAGTCTCTATGTATTTTAGCTGTAAAACACAATTTGGACACCTATTAGTGCAGTGATTTTGTTAAATAAACCTCACATTCTGACTAAAACTAGGAAGATAGAGCACATAACACCAGTTTAAAGTCCCTACATCGGCTCCCTGTAACTCAGAGAATAGACTTTGAAATACTGTTAGTTTATAAATCACTGTGAACGGTTTAGCACTACAATACATTGAAGATCTGCTGTTGTTGTATCAATTTTCCAGAACCCTCAGGTCTTCTGGTTCTGGTTCTGCTCTGCATCCCCAGAACCAAACATGGAGAAGCAGCATCCAGCTTCTATGCACCACAAATCTGGACAAACTTTCAGAAAACTGTAAAACAGCGGAAACACTAACTTCCTTTTTATCTCAACTAAAAACTCACCTGTTTAGAGTTTTATTTGAAATGTAATCAATTAAGAATTTAACAATGGCACTTGACTTAATGTAATGTTTTGATTGTTGAGTCTATGTTGCACGACTTTGTGTTTTTGTTTATGATGTAAAGCACTTTGAAATGTGCTATACAAATTTGAGAAAGAGAGAGAGAGAAAAAAAGAGAGAACGAGCGAGAGAACCAGCAACCTGAACCTAAAGAGCTGAAACAGGAACAGGTGGAAAATTTAAAAGGGCTGTAGTTCCATAGAAATGTCTAAATAATTAGGATAAAAAGAATATGTGTATGTATACATTTATGTACGCATGTATATGTGTGTGTATGTATGTACATGTGTATGTATGTATGGGTGTATATACTGGATTGTTTCAATCTACCTTGATTCCAAGTGACCTGCAGTGTTAAAGCAAATCTTATCTGATCTAATTTGCTCTAGGGTGCCACCTGCAGGAGCACACTATGTGGTGTCAGACTTCAGCTCAGCTCTAACATTAGTTGACACAGAACTGGCAGAACAAGCTGACCAGGTCTGGGTTATAGGAGGAAGTTCTCTGTACAAGGTCATTATTTTTTTCTGTTTTGTCTTAAATACCACCCCAAGGTAGAACATTTGACCTGACTAAACTACACATTTTTCTTACTCTAATTGCCTTTCTGCTCACTGCTTCACTTAATTTGTTTTTTTATGAAGCGAATTAACTGCAGCTATCTACAACGCTCTCACTTTTTGTTTTGCTGCACAGGAGTTGATGGAAAGCCCGGGAACCAAGAGGCTGTTTGTCACACAAGTCCTGCAGCAGTTTGACTGTGACACTTTCCTTCCTGAAATCATCCCAGACAAATATCAACTGCTGCCAGAGTAAGGGCATCATAATCTTTGGTAAAACGTATTTAGGTGTGAAGCATCCCTTTAATTAATGTAGAGTTGAAGGTTAAGGATTATTTTCAACTGATTTATAGTTGGAATAGAGCTGAATATCTAATGCACAGTGTCTGTAATCCTATGTGGAGCTGAGTGTGAACTAGGCAGAGGTTATAAGTGTGGGTTCAACAGAGTGAAATGACACCAGAAGCTGTTAGCAGGGCCGACCTAAGCCTCTGTGGGGCCATAAACAAAATCTGTTTTTGGGGCCCACTATTTCTGCTAATAATGTGAACTGCTGCAATCAACAGTCAGACAATTAGATAATTCGCGAACCTGCTATAAACATGCAGTTTTCAGCAAGTTGCTTTCCATCAACTTCAGCATGTATAGGTCAGCAATGACCTATACAACAGGTCATTTTGGCACAATCAGCTCATAACAGTGGCACTGTGCTGGCATGCTGTTTTCAGCATGTTTATAACCAAAAAAAACCCCTCAAGTTTACATGACCAACTACGAGAATCAATTTAAGGTTAAAACTCAGTTTCACACAAATACAAACATTCTACCATAAATGTTTGGCTGTTGAACTGGACTGTTGAAACTATGATGCTAATTTCATATTAGCAGCTCCACAAATCTTTTTGGTAAGCATTACATTAGCAAGAGACATAAAAACATACCTTCATCTTGGCTTTTTTTCTGTTCTTCCTCTCTCCTTTTTCTGCTCCTGTTTTGTGATATAGTTTTGCTAACTTGTACACTGCACATTGGCTGGCAGCTCATAAGTGTGACCTACCACTGCCACCGGGGGGACTCCAAGAACAACTTTGATCTTTTTGCATGTATAATGAAGGATTTTTACATAATCAAATATATATTATTGTTAAAAAAAATCACAACTTTATCATGAAATTGTGTGTTTTTAACATAATCATATAGAAATCATTACAAAAAAAAATATCAATTCCACTTAGGGAGCCTCCCAGGGCAAGTACACCTCGATGTAGCAAACAGAAAGGGGCAGGGATGAACCAAAAATAGAAAATATAAAAGGGAGGATGCCAATAATATAGGAAATAGCGCCCCCTTCACTTTTGGAGTGCAATAGTTCCATTTCCAAATAAGGTATGAGACTGAGGTATGAGGCCCTTTCTGTTTGCTGCAGCGAGGTCCTTCTCGATAATATTGATGAAAGTGCCAGGGTTTTTTGTTCCGATTCTTAAAACTCAGCCACTATGAATAATCAATATTTATTTACATCCTTTTGTCATTTGTGTCTAGAGAAGAAGTGAAAGGGGTCAGCCATGTGGTATTTGTTTAGTCATGTGAAAGATATCGAAAGGCTTTTTATTATCAATTAATATTGATTATTGGCCATAACAGCAACATTAATATTGGATATCAATCTCAAACTAAATGTTCATATTGATGCATCTCTAGTGTAACCGGCAGATCATGTTAGGGTGGAGGTGAATATGACAGCAAATTAGAGCATGAGGTCAGGCGTTAAATGGTAGGAGCCTGATATTAGAGCCTGTTTTTGGGGACAAACTGGTCCATCATATGAGCAGTAGGGCCAAAAATATATCATCACCACAATATTGATATCTTAGAGGCTTGTTTGGACTTCATTAATAATAATTAGGACTGGGCAATAAAACAACTTTATCGATTATTTGAATTTGCCATACAAGATGTAATTTTTGGAAAATCTGGATTTTTAATTTTTTTTTGTCACCATTGCGCACCCGTGGTTTCCATAGTTCAGTGGTATCTGCTCACTCGGCTTTTTATCTTGGTTTCCAGGCATGTTTTACAGATTGTGTTTATTTGGACTTTGAATTCAGGTCAACTCCAAGAAGAAATGATTGATAAAATTCTTGGTTCCTTTGTTCCTTTTTATCAGTCTTAGCAATATTGGTGTAATTTGTGACAGTTGTCTTAAATTGGATAAGCAGGTGAGCTCTGTCATGAAATCAAACTTTTTATCTGTGCCTTCTAGCAAAGGTTAAATCTAGCTTCTGTCTTAAAGACTTTAAGAAGCTTATCCATGCCTTCATCACTACACGTTTAGACTATTGAAACTCATTTTATAAAAATATATGGACCAATCTTCTTTACATCATCTAAAAATGATTCAAAATTCCGCAGCTAAACTCTTAACTGGAACCCAGAAATGAGAGCACATAACACCAGTATTGGCTTGTCTTCCTTGGCTGCCAGTTTCTTATCAGATTAATTTTTAAATTCTTTTATTGGATTTTAATGTTTTACATGGCTTAGTCTCACTTTATCTTTAAGACCTTCTTCATAACTATTCTATTTCTAGAACTCTTTGATAGGTTCTATTTCTAGAACCTATCATTTGATCAATTTGTCATTGATCAAATGATAAATGTCTCTTACATATTCCCAGAACCAGACTGAAGAGAATAGGAGACTGGGCGTTTGCTGTCACTGCTCCTGATTTGTGGAACAGCTTGCTTTTTAACATTAAATCTGCCCAAAGCCTGGAATCACTCCTTAAAATAAATTTTTATTCTTTAGCTTTTCCATAAGATTTGACTTTGTAATTTACTTGCCCTGTCTGTTTTATTTGTGTTTTATTGTTATGTGTTTTATAAATAATGTTAAGCTCTTTGGTGCAGTTAATATATGTCTTTAAAGTGCTTTTTAAATTAAATTGACATCGACAGTGTGTATCTGTAACCATAAGGATGTGCATGCAGTTTGACTGTGAATTTCGTTAGAGCCTGCTCTCCCTTGCAAACAGTTTCTGATAAAGGTGATATTACCTCAGAGTAAGTCCTTGAGTCCAGCTATTCCACAAATGTCATTTGAAAGGGGAAAAGATAGAGGAAAGAGCGGCTTGTTTACATATCTTTTAGCGGATTAGAGATAGCCAGCCAGCGGGGGCAGACACAATTGAGATAAGAATATTCTTTAGTTCGGACAGATTTAAAATTTTCAATCTGTCCTAAAGTCTCCTGGTGCATCTCTGTTAATTCCAATTATTACGATTAAAATGGCCTTTCCCGCCGTGCCGGACTTGCAAATTCTTCCAGATCAATTCCAACCCGCTGTTGAGCTCCAGTACCTGCAGCCGGGCTGCAAATCTCAGCAAGAATTGCCTCCGGTTTGCTGTGGTCCCACAGCATTCCCAGTGATCACCAGAAGGCCCAATCCATCACACTGATCAGGCAGCTCGACAAGGGTTGAAACAGCTGCCGACGTTTTCTGAATTTGTCGATATGAAATCCCGTTATCATGAAATAAATACAGACCCTCCATGTCTTCCAGGTATAACCGAGATAGACAATTTTTTTTGTAGACATCCCAAAATGTATCCCTCTAGGTGAGTTCCAGAAGGACATGTGGGCTCTCCTTTGCTAAGTCTTATCTTTGAGAAAATTTGATCAATTGCATTGAGAGACCAGCTGACCAGATCCAGAATGTGTAGATGAATTAGATAAAATTAAGTTTTGTTGTTTGTTTGACTTTACAATGATTGCTGTAAAGTCAACAAGACAACACAAGTGCTACATGTTCATCCAAGAGGAATGAATGCTGCTAGTTGATGATGTTGGCTTTCCTTAGATAGAAACCTATTAACCTACTTTGGATAATTAGTTGATAATAGGCTCAATTGGAATGTATGTGGGATTGAATTGCTAACTTTTTTGTGAAGTGCCTTGAGATGAGTGTTGCGAATCGGCGCTATATAAACAAACTAAATTGTAAATTAAACTGAAAAAAATCAGATATGATGTGAAAAGATTTTATATTTTATATTTTAAGCTATATTGCCCAGGCCTAATAATGATTAATAAAAATTGTAGGTTAATGCATTCTAAGAATTAAAGATGCATTTTACTTGTTAATGTAATATTTAGTCAATTGGACAGCCTCTCCCTAAGGACACAAATCACTTTGCCTGCTCAATGCTAAAGGTTACTGATTGATGGAAGCACTGATGAGAAAGAAACTAGGCATGGATTGCAACTGAGATTGCAATGTTTATTGTTATTATTGGCATCATTAGATTTTCTGATATGGTCCAGCCCCACTGGGCCATACATGGAGGCTTTGGCTGTATAACATAGTTGGGGAAAACTGACATTGAAGGGTTTTCTCTACTCTTGTGCATTACATCATATTTATTTTCTTCTTCAGGTTTCCAGGAGTCTCAAGAGAGCTTCAGGAGGAGAATGGAATCCAATACAGATTTGAAGTGTATGAAAATATTTAGCAAATAACATAATATGAAGAACTAAGATCAGGAGACAATGCACTGTAAATGTTGATGCATAATTTTGTTTCACTGTTTTATTTCACTATAAATGCGCTGCCACAGTTGGTAGCAGAGAGTCTGTCCTGGCTCTTGTAGGTTACAGTCACTGTTATGATCAATCTGATCAGCATCTCTTGGAAATGTGGGAGGAGATGGGAGAATTTCATCAAAACTCCCATTTTCCTGCTCTGTGTTGCATGTTGATTGCTGATAAATAAGTAATTATTATTATAACTGAAGCTTCTCTATTAAATACAAATGCATATATTAGTTCTCTCACTTATATAACTTAGAAAAACTAATTGACCAAGCTGAAGCATATCAACGTTAAATTTTAAATAAAATGCAAATCTTTTAAATCATTAAGTCCTTATTGCTTTGAGTCTTTTCATGTTGGTTGTGGTGCTCCTGGTAATGTCAATGTTGAGAAGCAGGCCATATTCAGAACCAATAGATCAGTCTTCTGCAGGTTGTAGCGTCTAAAGAAATTAATCTTCAATTATTCCTCTTTTCACAATGTGGATGTTCCACTCTCTTCAGGTCAGTTTTCTATCAGGGCAGATTAGGGAACAGGAAGCACATGGTCGAAAGCTGATTTTTGTGTCTAAAGAAAGGAAACTAGCCTTAGTGATTCAAATGAGCAGTATCTTAGCAATAATCCATTATTTCAGGAGTTAACTTTTAGTAACTAAAAGTTTTTAAGAAAATTAATAGAAAAGAGGTCTTTGCTTGTGATGACATCATTCTGGATCTTTAACACTGTCCAGTGACAACCATGTGTTTGATTTCATGCGATAGACCAATAAAACAGAGGCTCATTTTTGTGAAATTGATTGAGAATTATTGCCTGGAGAAAAAACAACAGCCGATCTCAGGGATGTTGAGCATTTCCACATGCACATGGGGAGGAAACTCAAGCGAACTCGAGGATGGAATAGCTGTGAAGCCAAAATGAAGCTAGAACTGCAAGCAGTTATAATGGCTTCCTCAACAGCCCCTTTTTATCCCTCTTCCCATGTGCACCCCCCAAGAAAAAAAGACGTCAACAAATCATAATGATATATATCATACATGCAGGAAGTATTGCATGTGTCTGAATCATACTTTGGCCTAATAAACAATGTATATAGATTTGATGACTTAAATTGTTTATAGCGGCCAGATAATGTGAATTTGGCTCCATCATGTGGCCAAAGAGAATTACTACAGTATGGTAAGATGTTTCTCACCTTTTGAAAAATTTCATCGTTCAATACAAAACAAAATCAACAAGTCAAGAACACTGTAAACAAAAGTATGGAGAAGAATCCTAATAATTTCTTATGATACATTCAGACAACACAGCATGTATTCAAATCATAATATGACCTAATACACAGTGCATGCAGCCAAATATGATGACTATAATGTCTTTCAATCTTATACAACTGAGATGCTCATATTGGCATTAGAAGGGATACAAAGGAGCAAATGGTGTGTTTGCTTTGGAGAAAAGGGTCTTGTTTTATTTCCCATTTGGGAAAAGAAGACTTCTTGTTGTATTACTTCCTTTTGTTGGTATATTATTATGACTAACATGACACTGTCAAACATTACATTACACCTGCCATGAACATTTAGTCTTCACGAATGTCAAGTTGTCATAACAAAGACATTTTAAACATCAACTTTGCATTAGAAGAGTCATTATTTAATGAATGACACTTAATGACAATAGCCATAAACATTCACGAAGACTCCATGTTTATAACAGTGTCATGTCAGTCTTATGCACACCCCTTCAAATAAAGTATTACCAAAATTTGAATATATTTTGGATCCTCACATGCCGCCTAACACTGAAGCACCTCCCTGTGTGTTAGCCACAGGCTTTCTGTCTCTACATCGGTGACTTCTGGGAACATTGTTGTGTCCATGTAATGAGTGAAGCTTTTTGTTGTGCAGTCTTCACCAAGATAAATGTGCCTGCAACCTTGAACCATCCACTGACGTTGGCGGTACTATTGTCATTCCACACATCAGCAGACTGAATGCATGAAGGTGAAAAGAAATTAGTCTTACCTGCGCAAGTGCTTGACTGAATCCATCGTCTGGATAGTGGGTGCTCATAAAAGAATGTGCTGTCATTGGTTAGGCACCTCCTGCCTCTTTAATGCCATAGGCTAGGCTTTCTGTTCTCATCTGACGTACTTTAGACTTCAGTATCTTCAGTACCTCTTTTCACTCGTCAGCCTGTCTGCTCTCCCTCCAGGCTCTCTTTGACCTGCAGCCTGCCAGTGGCCTATCAACTGGAGTAAATGGCACTTTCAGGATTTTTATGAGGAGGAATGAAACGCTTTCAGGTAGGTTCATGCAAAAATTTTCTTGGTACACACATTTTTGCTAGTTTTATCTAAATGAAACATGTTCTCTGATAAGTTTTGGATTTTTACTTTTTCTTTGTGAAAGTTTTGACTTAATCTTGATGGAAAGTAGCACCTCATTACATGCAGGTTACTTTATTTTATTCCTTTAGCGAGTATGCAGAAAACATAATGTTTTATTAGACTTTTGCATTTTTTTATTTGACACCAATCAAATAAAGTCAAGCTTAGAATTTGTAAAGGTTTTTAAACTTTTATCAAATAATTTAATTTGCATTTCTGTGTTACTTTTTTCTGCTTGATTTTTCATTAACGTATACAGTCTATCTGGCTGCATATATAGATAGCTCTTTTCCATGTGTCTGTACAGATCTATTCAATCAATTAAATGAAATTGAAAATCCCATCTAATTAAAGAATTTTATTACTAAGTGAAACACTCTAAATTACACACAGATGGCTGATTGAAAACCTTTATTTCTGTTAATTAGACTGATTTTCCACCTGTCGCAAATGAAAATATGACATTAAAAGGAGACTATTACAATAAACTAATATAAAAAACATAAATGGAGCCTTAAAGTTGTGTGTAACTTTTATATATATGTATATATATATAAAAAATTCCCTTCTCACCCAACGCGGCTGGTTCTTATCCTCTGAGCTTGGGTCCTCTACCAGAGGCCTGGGAGCTTGAGGGTTCTGCGCAGTATCTTTGTTGTGCCTAGAACTGCACATTTCTGGACTGAGATGTCTGATGTTGTTCCTGGGATCTGTTGTAGCCACTGCTCCAGTTTAGGGGTGACTGCCCCGAGGGCCCCGATGACCAC
>CAEGAD010057841.1:0-18876 GCA_903067055.1 Poeciliopsis paucimaculata
TTGTTTATTCTATGTTACATGACTTTGTGTTTTTATGTTTGTTATGATGTAAAGCACTTTGAGATGCCTTGCTGCTGAAATGTGCTATACAAATAACATTTGATTGATTGATTGATTGATTGATTGATTGATAGATAAACCATCAGAACCTCTAGCAGCTTCTGTTGGATTTAATCTGGGAGATTAAAGGAGATTAACTGGCCAACATTAAAACAATCAGTTATAATTTGTATTTGTGAACAAACAGATTAAACTCACAGCATCAGATTGTTGCTATGGCAACACAATAATCTAACTTTGAACTCCTTAAAAGCTTACATTTAAATGCTAATTTAAAATATTTTAATTTATGCTGAAACCATTAAATTTAGCAGCATTGATCATCTCAATAAATAAATGTTACATTTATGTATCTGTGTTAAAATCTGATCATTTGTGGCCCCTGGGGGCCCGATGGAGCCGCTGACTGAATTTGGATTAAACAGAGAAACAAATAATTTATATTTATTTTAATTGTATTTTTTAATTTGTTGTTTTTAAAACTAGATGTGAGATTAAATATCGTTTCACTGACCATGTTTTCCTGTATAATTACCCAGTAATATTTTTGCTTTTCCTGTTAATACAAAAACACGGCGGACGCCTCGGCGCCTGTCCGCCGGGCTCAGCAGGTTTACTGGGGAAACCCTGTGGAAACTGTTTCCTGTTTCCAAAAGAGCAAAGAGAAAATCGCCACAAAGTTTGATCTGCAGGTTTTATTATGATGGACTATTAGAAAAAAATGAGAATAAAGTCATAATATTGCAAGAAAAAAGTCATACAATAGTCAATCAAAATATTATAAATAATGAAGTATAATATGAGACTAACATTGTTGTTTGACATAAAGTCGTAATTACATCAGAATAAAGTCACACATAGATACGAACTGAACCAGAGTTCACTGGAACCGGTCCCAGAACAGATTACAGGTGGACCAGAGTTCGCTTAGCATTCACACTTCTCCAAACAAACCGGACCTTCTAAGTAAACAGACCGGAGTCGGGTTGGAGCGCACCGAACTTCTATTAATTTTTGTTGCTGTGATGTAACTTGTGTTCTTGGTTCCTCTGCCAGACCCCCATGCGACCGGTTCCTGGTGACATCCAAAGACCCGACTACGCGGATCATCCCAGAGGTAACAGAACTTTTTCATGGTTCTACACAATCAGAACAGGTATCAGGCCAGCTTTCAGGTGTTTGTCACAGCAGTGGATTCTTTCTTGGTTGGTGCTGCCTCAGTCCAGAGTGGTGATAACTGGTTTTACTGTGGACAGATCCACTGGTTTCCAGTTGATTAGCGCCTGCTGATCGTTGGTCATCCTAACTGATGTCCTTTCCTCTGAAGGTGTCCGTTTGGCTCCAAGTGGACGGTTAAAACCTGCTGCTCAGACTCTAAGCTGTAACTGGCCCCGTTTTTTGATAAGTTGCTAGATTTGTTTCTAGTTGCTTTTCTGAAAGAAAAAAAAGTTGCTGAGAATAGCAACAAAGTTGCTAAGTTGGCAACAGGGCTTCTGTCATCCAGACCATACCCACTCTTGGCCACGCCCCTGTGTGTATTTTGGCTCCGCCCACTTTGGGGGCCAGGCGCTGAGGGGGTTAGCTGCAATGTGTTTATGTTCAGAACTGAACCAGTTGAACCGAAGTGTCCTGGTTCTGGTCAGATACGCTGAGCAGGTGGAACCCCACAGCTCCTCTGCAGCGTCCTGGGTCCAATTGGGTCGGTATCAGAGGGTTTGGTCTGGTTGGGTCTTTCAGGTCAGATCAGTATTAGAGGGTCAGATCCGGTCGGGTCGATAACAGAAGGTTGGGTCGGGTCCGGTCAGTGTTCTCCATCAGGACGGTTAACCCCGCCTCTCCCTGTGGTTTCTGATCGGTTTTCTCGTCTCGCCCAGACCATCTTGCGTCGCTTCATGTTGGGTTTATTTATGGGCCGAGCCGTAGCTGTGGCAACCTTTGTACCCACAGATCCATCCGTACTCAGGTAGCCATGGTTACCGTCTCCCTTCGGAGCCGACTGTTTGTTAACGCGGACACATGTTTCAGAAAGCCAGCCGTGGGCCATGAGGCCGTATTTTACATGCAGTTGCTCCAAAGCGCTCTGTTCCTAAGCAACCGCTCAACCTGCAGCGTCCTGCTGTGCGCTGGACGTAATCAATGATTAATGAGGCCCGTTTGGGCCAAACGGCTGTTTGGTGAGTAAAACTGCTCGTGTTTTCCCGTTCCTGCCGCCGCAGTCGGACTCGGCAGCGTGAGTGTCATCGGAGCTGCAGCTGAGCGCAGCCCTGCAGGAGCAGCCAGTTATTCATAGCGCCGCAAGGAGCCTTTCATGCTTCTGTTTAGGATTCAGGCTGGAAGAGCTGTCACAACGAGACGCCTGCTTGCTATGAGCTCTTCATGTGCTGCTCTAGTGTGCTGAGGTCGCTTTCTGTTGGCTCTGCATTCATTAGAAGACATATTATTTCTCCCAGCAGCTTTACAGAAAACACTCTGCAGCAATCTGAACTATAAACTGAAACAGTTCTTTTGATTCTCCTGGTTCTCGTGCTTCATATTATATTAATAACATTCTGAATTTCTGGAGCTTCATGAAGGGTTTACTACTCAGTCTTTGAACAGTTTCCACGTCTCAAAGACTTCCAGAACACAAAAAGCCGACTTCATTTTCATGTCACCTTTCCAGACTCCCTCTCTCTCTCTTCGGCCACTGTCGACACGGTTCTAATGGAACCAGAACTTCTCCAGCTGCTGCGGTTCTTTCTCTCTGTTCCGAGTCAAACCAACCTGTTCCCCTCCTGGCCTGTGGGGGCGCTGCACCAACAACCACTGAAGGAAACGACACTAAAACCTCTGAAGACGCTGAGAGCAACTTCCTGCTTCACCAGATGGAAACAAGATGGAGGCGTCAGATTTTAGTGTTGGAGGATTTCTCTTTAAGCTAAAGACCAGGAGACATTTCTACTGCTAGCGCTAGGCTAGCATGCTAGCTTTGGTTGTATTTACCCAGAATGCCCTGCGCTGTAGTCCACTTCATGTCTTTGGAGCGGTCTCCAGTCCGCTTGGAGTTCACATTCAAACTGAACCCAGATTTGGAGGACCAGAGGTCGATAACCTCACCAACCGATCCGGACTTTGACTAGACAAACTGACTGGAATTGGATTGAAGCGGACTGGAGTTCATTATTCACCGGACCGCAGTCAATGATGAACCCAAAGAAACTGTCTTGTTTTCTGTCGGTTCATCAGGCGAACGTTAAACATTTTAGTCTGAAAAACAGATTAAACTAAAATCTGAGCCTGGAAGGTTGAAACTGCAGAGTGTTGTGTTCAGGTTCCTGTAGGAAATCTGCCTGTAGGGATCCTGGCTTTGCTTTCTGGTAGTTCCTGCTTATGCTGTAGTTCATGTAGTTTGGTCTCTAATTATTGTTTAACCTCTAAGCTAAAGGAGTCAGACGCCACAGAAGGTAAAACTCAGTAAAGACTTTATTGTAATGTCTGTTTACAGTGTAAATGATGAGTCCTTCAGCTGTGATAGAGTCAGTTACTAAAGCCCTGCTGTGTGCCAGTGAGGATGAGCAGCAGTGGCTCCTAGAGGTCGTCCAGAGGTCATGTGACTGATGGTGGTTGTCTCCGTCCCACAGGGATGTCCGAGTCCGAACAGTTCCTGAAGGGGACGTCTCAGATCAAGATCCTGTCGCCTGAGGACATCGAAGGCATGAGAGTGGTGTGCAAGGTAACTCCGCTGACCTCTGACCTCTCAATGTGTGAAGCTGTGCTCTGACCCCTGACCTCTGTGCAGCTGGCGCGGGAAGTCCTGGACATCGCCGCCATGATGGTGAAGCCGGGCGTCACGACGGAGGAGATCGACCACGCCGTTCATCTGGTATAGCAGCAGAAACACGCAGAGATTTCCTTCTGCTGAGTCACACTCAGGCAGAAACATAGAAAACTATCAGCAGATTTTAGGTCTCTCTCCTTCATGAAGCGGGAGAGAGAAGCTGCTAAGACGTTTCCTCCGTTTCCAGGTGAATCAGCTGCAGCAGCAAAGCTCTTCCATTAGCATCATTAGCATCCGCTGCCTTGTGTTTTCACAGCGTTTGGCTTCAGGCTGCAGCTGGACGGCTCCATGTTCACTTTATCCGTTTGCCGAGAGCCTCACAGGGCGCCGTCATCATAACAGCTGATCAGTAATGAAAGCTCTGACCGGTTCTACAGCTCTGCTGGTTCTGCTGGTTCTGGGTCGGCGCCCACCAGCTGCTTGTTCTGTGTGTTCCAGGCCTGCGTGGCGAGGAAGTGCTACCCGTCTCCTCTCAACTACTACAACTTCCCCAAGTCCTGCTGCACGTCTGTCAACGAGGTGATCTGCCACGGCATCCCGGACCGGAGAGCTCTGCAGGACGGAGACATCCTCAACGGTGTGCTGGGCGGGGCATTAGAGGGGCGGGGGGTACTAAGGGTATTAATGACGGACGGTTTTAGCTTCTGTCTGCTCCCGCTGCGCCGCGCTGACAAGATGGATCGTTTCATTATCCTTCAGTCAGTCACATGACAGATCCTCCTTTCTGCTAAACTCCAGTCTGGAGCTGCAGCTTCTGATGATTAATCGGATAAAACATTTCCACATTCTGCAGATTTTTAATTTTTTACTTTCCTCTAGAGCCTTTTTTATACATAACAAATACATTATTCAGTCTGGCCAGTTTTTTTTTTTTTTACCAAAATCAGCAAATGGCTGCATTTTTTCACGCTAATGATTAATGCTGAGTTTATTGCAAAAGTGCTTGAAAACTTTGGGTTGAAGTGATTCCAACTCCCACCTGCAGGTGGCAGTATTTACTCTCCGACTCTGATGTCTCAGCCTGACTTCAAATGACGAGTTATAAAATTCACATTTAGCAGAAATGTAGAACAAATAATTCCTTTTTTAAATGAGAAATAAACATTTTATAACATCATTCCTTTAATTTGTTGCAAAGCATGCTGGTTATGTTTTATAGTCTATATCCCCCAGTTAACAATCAGTTGATTACTAAATTAGTCGACGCTTATTCCAGTAATTGATTGATCTGGTTAATTGTTTTTGCCCTAATTGAGTCAGGCATGTTTGTCTTCCACAGTGGACATCACTGTCTACCATAACGGTTTCCATGGCGACCTGAATGAGACCTTCTTCGTGGGCGAGGTGGAGGAAGGAGCCAAGAGGCTGGTGCAGACAACGTACGAATGCCTGATGCAAGCCATCGACTCGGGTATGAAGGCGTGCCGCCGTCGTGTGTTTGGTGTCTGATGGTGTCTGACCTCAGTGTCGCCGCCGCCCGCAGTGAAGCCCGGGGTGCGCTACCGGGAGCTGGGGAACATCATCCAGAAGCACGCTCAGGCCAACGGCTTCTCCGTGGTGCGCAGCTACTGCGGCCACGGCATCCACCGACTCTTCCACACGGCGCCCAACGTCCCACATTACGCCAGTGAGTCACAGCGGGAAGCTACGGCAGGCCGGTTTAACATAAAATCACCACATTCCACAGATTTGAAAATGAATTTTACTACACACATTTTAATCAAAACATATTGACAAAATGTGCAACATCTTCAGTTCAAAAACTTCTTGTTGTGAGAGACATAAAATCTTAAACGCTTTTAAGGCCCAGCCATGATTATTTTATACAGGAATCAAGAAAGACCCATGTGATGCCACTGAGCTGTCCGATCAGCTCAGTGGCATCACATCAACCCAGAATTTTGGGTTTTCTGCATAAAATTGTCTGAAAATGTCTCCAAACTTGAAGAGTGCTCCAGAAATCTGGATGTTTTCTGTCCTGTTTATAATAAAACTGAAGTGAAAGACATGGTGGATACAAGAGGAGTGATTTTATGTCGTCTCTCCTTTCATATCACTAATTTCACTCAAAATTTTAAATTCTGCTTCTTCGAGCTGAAAAAGACTAAATTTGTGCTTCTTGTTTAGCCAGAATATAATTAAAGATATCTTAAAGGGCCAGCATTGTGTAAAATCAACTTTTTGATCTTTCCATCATGTTTTAATGTTTTTCCCTCATCAAAAACAAACCTGCAGTGTTTCTTTGATTCTTTCATGTTTGAGAAATGCTTTTGTTTGCATGGCAGCCATTCAGCTGTGAAAAACGCCTGGGTGGACCTGGCCCCGCCCTCAAGGCGCAGCTCCTCCCCCACTCAGCTCCTTCAGACTAGCCAGCAGCAATTAGCAAACAGCTGATAGAGCTGTTGAGCTCATTGTAGGAGCTGCTGCTCAGAGCATTAAAGGGTTAATAGAAGAGCCATATTGGGATGACTTCCAGGTGGAGCTTTTAAAGAGACAGAGCACAGGCGTAAACTCCAGAGGGATTGGGGGGTCCGGGTCCCAAAGTCTAGAATTGCCCCCCCCCCACCCCTCCTAAAATGTAAAAACTTTTTAAACCACATTTTATGTTACATTTACCCCCAAAATTGATCTTAAGAAATGTTCCTGTTCATGGTTCCCCCCAATAATGAGATGAGATTTACGCCCTTGAGACAGAGGCCCAATTTAAAGTGCTACATCAGGAGGTAACATTTCTTTGAAGTTATATTCGATATTTACATAATTTCAATAATAACTGAGAGTAACATAGTTACTGGATTGTTCTTTAAAATGGAAAACTCGTATTACTGCCCCTTTAATGAACTAACATGTTTGATTTCTGGAATGTGTGATGAAGTGGATTTTATACCATAGCGACTTGCCATATGGAATCTGGTCGGGACTCTTTCCATCACCCTCATTTCTGTTTTTGTCCCTAGAAAACAAAGCGGTTGGGGTCATGAAACCGGGTCATGTGTTCACCATTGAGCCAATGATCTGTGAGGGTGAGTGACGCTGCGGGTCGCCTGCAGGACGGCGGTCCGGCTCTGGCTAACTCCCTGTATGTGTGTGTGTGTGCGTGTGTGTGTGTGCGTGTGTGTGTGTGTGTGTCCAGGCGGCTGGCAGGACGAGACGTGGCCCGACGGCTGGACGGCGGTGACCCGGGACGGGAAGCGGTCGGCCCAGTTCGAACACACCCTGCTAGTGACGGAGACGGGCTGCGAGGTTCTGACGCGCCGCCTGGAGGACAACGGCCGGGCTCACTTCCTGGCCCAGATGTAGGCGCCGCCGGAACCGGCGCCCAGGACTGGACCCGACCAGACGCCCGGCACCGCAGCTCACTCACAGCTCAAAGGAAACTCTGAATTAAATTGGGTTCCTCAGATGAAGTGGAAGTTCTGGAATGTGTCTGTAAAGTTTTCTCAGTTTGGTCGTCTGGAGGAAGCAGATATTTATGAAGTTCACCCGCGCTTTGCCAGATCCTTCCTTGAGGTTCTTCTCCAGGTAGAAAAAGTTCCTGGAAAGTTCTGGAAAAATCCCAAAAGAATGAGTTTAGGTTTGGAGAGTCAGTGGAGTTTAAATCTTTATTTTCAGAGCAGAATGCGGCGCAGAGCTGCAGCTTTAAAACATCATCAAACAGCCATCCTGAGCTAGCTAGCTTAGCTTACGATGCAGCTGCTGCATGACGGAGGTTCTGGTACCGTGAACTCTGGTGTAGCAAAACGAGCCTTAACGTGTGGATGTGTGACCTCTGACCTGCTCGTCTCACCTTCATCCTGCGTCACCTGGACGCCGTCGTTGTTTCTCTGCACTCTTTGTACTGCTGATGGAGTAATAAATGACTCTTCTGTAGCTCCGTGTGGCTCGGTTTGTCCTGAGATCCGAACCGGACCGGCGGTCCGAACCGATCCTCCAGGAGAAATAACCAGGATTTATGATCAGCTTCTAACTTTCCCAACTTATTTGATTATACAGTGTGACATAAAGCGATTTTTATATATATGGAGAACCAATCCTGTCAAAATCAGCAAACAAAATGGAAATAAATGATTTAATTATACAGTTTGACAAACGTATCATTTTCAACAGTATTAAATTATCACTACTACTCAGTTTTACACTTTATTTCCAATGTTTTATTAATTGGCTTCCTTGATTTATTTTCTATAATATTCTGTTTTAATTTTTTTTACATTGATTTTTGTCTGTTTATTTAGATTTTGTGTTTTCAATCCAGTCAGCTTCTCCTATTGGTCAACATCTTTAGCCAAGCACAAAGCAGAGGTTTTTTTTTTGATGCAGTATTTATCATATTTATAAAGCCTTTTATTTTTATTGCCAATTGTGGCAGGATAGTCCTCCATAGAGGATGAATGAATTCCAACCCAAACACATAAATGTTTTATCTTTTTAATGTGTATCATTCTCTGGAAAACGGTTCATTTCAGGTGAATTATCGATGATTAAAGACAAATTTTCTAATGGAATCGTTTCTTCTGAGACGTTTCTGCAGTTTTCTCCCTCCATATCAGCTCCAACGGTGTCAAACTGAAACAATAAGGGTTTCCTCTGGCTGGTTGAAGTAGTTTGATCTAAATATACGTTTCCTGTGTCACCCTGGAACGGAGGACGTCTGTCGGAGTAAAGCTGACAGACAGAAACCCAGAATAAAACCAAACATCAGAACCGGCTCCGGTTCTACTCAGGAGAAACCTTCATGACGACCCGGACGCTGTGGAGCAAACACAGGAATGACTGAACAGCTGCTGCTGTGTGAGCATACTGGTGACGAACCGGGTCGGTACCATTGGGAGTTCCTCATCAGCTCTATGGCGTCGTTGACCTGGTCCAGCACCATGTTGTGGCTGATGAACTCGTCCAGCTTCACCTTCTTCTCCAGGTAGGCTCTGACCATCCCGGCCACACCGTCTTTAGCTTTAAACCCTGAGGCACAGAATCCGGTCCAAATGGATCAGAACCGCACAAGACAACAGTATTTATACAGCAGCTTTCAGCCAGAGACGGTTCCAGATGTGATTAGAAAGAAGTTAAAACATAATAAAAGAAAACGCATCAAACAGATTCAATTGAAACAAGTTTAGATAAGTAACTTTTTAAAGTGCAAATAAAATGTTTTCTGTTGTAATGAAGTCATGGAGCCAGAATTCATCTACTGACACAACGGGAGGACAGAAACTGAAGCTGCTTCGGTTTCATTCTGCTGCTCTAAAAGGTCTCAGTGGTTAATAATCTTTATAATCCATTAATACAACTTTAAATGTTCTGAGAGCAGCAGGAAGTGGAAGATTCTGATTCTGGTCTTTGTTTTGGTGAGGACTCATTCTGCAGAAGATGAAGATGTTTATTGGGTTTTTTTCTCTTATCCAGTAAAAATGATTAAATCTACTAAAAACAAAACTATGAAGCAAATTCTCAGAATCTTGTTGGGACACGAGTCGTCTAATTCTGGTGATACTTTTAGCTGATAAATTTGATCTGGTTGCGAAGGATCAGGTCAGGATGCTGATCCCAGATCCATGGCCTAGTCAAAACATTTTGAACCAACAGGCTGAAGGTGGTCCATCATTTTTAACTGGTTAAAACTTCAGTTACAGAACATTTTGGCCCTCCAGATATTTAATCTGTTCATTAGAAGCTGACTGGGATCTGGAGAGAGACCGGTACCGCAGCAGAACCGGAACCGCAGCAGGACCGGAACCGCGGCAGAACCGGAACCACAGCAGGACCGGAACCACAGCAGGACCGGTACCGCAGCAGAACCGGAACCACAGCAGAACCGGAACCACGGCAGGACCGGAACCACAGTAGGACCGGAACCACGGCAGGACCGGAACCACAGCAGGACCGGAACCGCGGCAGAACCGGAACCACAGCAGAACCGGAACCGCAGCAGGACCGGAACCGCGGCAGAACCGGAACCACAGCAGGACCGGAACCACAGCAGGACCGGTACCGCAGCAGAACCGGAACCACAGCAGAACCGGAACCACGGCAGGACCGGAACCACAGTAGGACCGGAACCACGGCAGGACCGGAACCACAGTAGGACCGGAACCACGGCAGGACCGGAACCACAGCAGGACCGGAACCGCGGCAGAACCGGAACCACAGTAGGACCAGAACCGCGGCAGAACCGGACCCACAGTAGGACCGGAACTACAGCAGGACCGGAACCGCAGCAGAGCGGCAGGCTCACCTCCAAACATGGAGCCCTTCCAGGTCCGGCCACAGATCAGGTGCCGCGGTCGGATGGTGATGTCGAACATGTCCGTCCAGCCGACCACCACGCTGACCCCCCAGGCCTCCATGCTGGACTCCAAGGCGCTGCGCTGGACGGAGCAGTAGAACCCGGTCAGCGGCCCGGTTCCGCTCTCCGACCAACGCAGAGCATCGGTCCCTCACCATGACCTCCACGTTCCCCACGCACTCCAGGGAGAAGTCCACCCCTCCTCCGGTCAGACCAGAGATCACCTCGTGGACGGGCTGGCTGTGGTCGTTTGGGTTCAGGAAGTCGGTGGCGCCCAACTCTCTGGCCTTGTCCGCTTTGTCCGGGTTGATGTCGACGGCGATGATCCTGCGGGCTCCTGCCGCCCTGCAGCCCATGACTGCGGCCAGGCCCACAGCTCCCAGACCGAACACGGCGCAGCTGGAGCCCGGCTCCACCTGGACACACCGAGGGTTAACCCTAACCCTAACCTTCGCTCTAACCTCTGACCGTAATCCCAAACCTCTGCAATCTGGACCGGATTAAACAGAACAGTTCATCTGACGGCCTGTTATTGGACAAGACAATCATTTAAAACTGAATGTGTTAGCTTAGCATAAGCTAAATAATATCTTGGTGTTATTAGCAAATGCTGGTAGCTTATGCTGCCAACATATTAGCCTAAGCTAATATGTTTAGCTTGTGCTAAAGCATGACGTCTACATACTTTAAGAGTATTAAGACGTTCTAGTTTAATTCTAGAATTAAACTAGAATTACTAGAATAGTAATTCTAGTTTACTAGAATAAACTATTCTAGTAAACTATCGTCAAATCACTTTGGACGATTTGAAACAAATGAAACAAAAAGTTTTATTTGTCAATGAATAAAACTTTTTAACTAATGTTGAACTTTATTTAACTGAAAGTTTAAAACACAGCTGAATTAATTATAATTGATCTGGAAAGTGTAATTTAGGGGAACCTAAGTGCGCTAAGTAAAACTTTCTGTGTGCTGTTAGTGGCCTAGTTGAAGTACGGGCCTCGGCTCTCCCACCTTGGCGGTGTTCACCGCGGCGCCGTAGCCGGTGCAGATCCCGCAGCCCAGCAGGCAGACCTTGTCCAGAGGAGCTGCGGGGTCGATCTTGGTCACAGCAATCTGGTTGACGACGGTGAACTCAGAGAAGGTGCTGGTTCCCATGAACTGGTGGACTCTCTTCCCCTTACAGGTGAACCTGGACTCCACTCCGGCCATAATTTCTTGACGAATTCTGGTCCTGGTCAAGATAGATTATGAGGTAAAGAACTTTGTTTGTTCTTTACTGGAAAAGGTTAAAAGGTTGAGCAGGTCAGTCTCACCATGCTCTCTCACACTGGTTGGTCCTCGGACTCTTACAGAACCGACATTCCTTACACTGGCAGAGGAAAAGAGGAATCACCTTGTCTCCTAGGAGACCAAAAAGAGACGCTAAATATTAACTTTGAAGCTATGTGTTTAGGTACAAGCTAAATATTTAATTTGTGTACTAAATATTTAGCTTGCAAACTTCACATTTATTTATTTACTATGATAGAGTAATGAATGACTGACATGGTGACAAACGAGACGATCTAAGTAACCCAAATTGTTCATGTTAATTTATGGCAGTAAGTTTTAAATGGCGTCTCCTGGAAGGTTTGGGCAGAACCCCGGCGGTTCTGCAGGATGGAGGAAGGACAGAAGCTTCATGCTGAGGGCTGCAGGCTGGATGGTTGGAGTCACAAACATCAGCTTCCTGTCCTCCATGTGGACGGTTCGGACTGACCGGGCTGAAACTCTGTGACTCCAGGTCCGACACTCTCCACGACGCCGGCGCCCTCGTGGCCCAGGACCGTGGGAAAGCCGTCTTCAGCCTTGCTCTCCAGCAGGTGGTACAGGTCCGAGTGGCACACCGAGGTCGCCACGATCTGTGCCAGGATGTAACCATGACAACGGCCACGTCAGGGGGTCGTAGCCTTACAGACGACCTGCTGGCGACAGCAAGAGGCGTCTCCCACCTTGATGCGGACCTCACCGGCCTGAGGAGGAGCCACCTCGATCTCCTCCATGGCGGCCGGAGTGTCGGGCGCCCAGCACACCGCCGCCCTGCATCTGATGACCTGAGCCCAACAGAAACACCCAGTGTTACGCAGCAGCACTGAGTTCCTGCACAGAATCAACTCAAAACTGATCAATATTAGTTGAGTCTAATAAGTTGGATGTAAATAATTTCATGAAGGGGACAAAGGTCATTTCATATTGGACAGTCAGACGTCACTTATAAAAGTGAAACATTATGAGGTGGGAAACCACAGAACAGCACAAGCATAACATTTTTATAACACCAACTGATCAAAATGATTATATTTTTAGATTAAAGTCTGGATTCTGAGATTAACGTCAGAATCCTCTTCTGTTGGCAAACATTTATTTATTATTTATTTTATTTATTATTCATTATTTCAAACATTTCCTACCTGGTTGAAACATTTTTATTGTATATTTTGGACAATTAACCTTTTCTGTATGTTTAGCTAATGTATGCTTTGACTGGTTTGATCTTGTTTTAAAGCAGATTAAAGGTTGGTAAAAAAATAGTGCGGACTGGCCCTTTAGCCCTGTACTGAATCAAAGCTGCATTTCTAAACTTTTAGCTTCATAAACAAAACTAGGAGTTTAAGGCTTCCTGTGTGAACGTATCACGATCACATTCATTCCTGCCACTTTGGACGAGTTTACAGAAACAAACTTCCGGGTCAGAGAACCTGTCAAAAATGAAATCATGAAAATCCAAATTAAACGCTTGTTATCCGTTACGCGGCCGTGAAACATCACATTTAACTGAGTGTTTGAAGGGTTCAGTAGGTCAATGTTTATTGGTTGAGTTTTGTAGGTTAAATATTAAAAATGTTTTATTTGTGTTGTTGTGGCTCTTGATGTAGTTTCTCATTGTTGATTTTATGTTGCGTGACTTTGTGTTTTTGTGTTTATGATGTGAAGCTCTTTGAAATGCCTTGCTGCTGAAATGCGTTATACAAATAAAATTTGATTGATTGATTGATTGATTGATGTGTGATTCCTCTCACCTGCCCAGCTGTGGACATTTTTCCTGCAGAGATGATTGATCGATCAATCGATTGATCGCAATCCAAAGGTTCAGCAGAGAAGGAAAAGAAGACGATCCGAACAATCTGGCACACAGTGAAACGAGCAGGACTTTAACCTGCAGCTGTTGTCAGGCGGGTCTGGTCTGGTCCAATCGGGTCCGGTCGGGTTGGGCTCTGAGCCGCTGCAGTAAACAGTATCTAACCGGCTGGGGGAGGTCAGACTGTCATAACTGGGCCATCAGATTATTAAAGTCGTAACATGGTCCCTTAAACAAGCCTTTTAATTTGCTCTGCTGTTGAATCTTTATGTTCTGTCAGTCAGCAGCGAAGTTCAAGTTCAAACAATAAATCTTGTTTACATGTGAAGGATTTTAATGAGTTTTTAGCTTCATCCTCTGATCAACAAGATGAAGTTTCCCTTATTTTTAATTCACTTTGCTGCTTATCAGGTTTGAGGAGATGAACTTTGGCTTGAGAGAAAAATGTCTGTAAATGATTCATTTCTGAGCCAGGTGAAAGTTTATCTGCTTTATGCCAAGGTAGAAGCAAACTTTGTGACTGCTGAGAAACTGGTTGGAAAAACTTCACAGCTGGAGAGTCATCTTCATATATTTCTGATTTAAAGATCATTTAGACATTTCTGCAGCTCTTGCTGAAGCTCCGGAAATATTAACAGCAGTTTTTAACATTAAGGTTCAGCAGAGTATTTGGGCAAGACTAAGGAAAAAATATGAGAATTTAGTCAATAACAGACATAAAGAATAAAGACCGAGCTGTTCACAGGATTATTAAATCAAAGAAATCAGCTTCTAGATACGTTCTGCAAAGATCAAACTAGAACTAGAAACATAGAGTCAGTCCAAGGCAGAATCCAGATCAGCTCGTTCATTTTCTAACATCTGGCGACAGGATGGAAACGTTCCTGGACCGACGCTGGACGACGTCACTCAGGAGAAACGTTCAGCACGGCCCGGATGCTGCAGACACAGAAACATCCGGTCAGGACAGTTTCACCCAGGAAGAGAATATCTGGCGTTAATCTGAGCAGGGCTTTGGGTCGGACCAGCGGCCGTTCTTCATCAGCTCCACGGCGTCGTTGATCTGCTCCAGCCTCAGGTTGTGGGTGATGAACTCGTCCACCATCAGCTTCCCGTCCAGGTAAGCTTTGACCATCTGGGGAACGCCGTCCTTCCCTTTAAACCCTGAAGCAGAGGAAGCATCATCAGGTACCGTCCCTTTAAGAACAGGCCGTGTCCAGACTGAAACATACGGGGGGCTGAGCATGACAAAAATAACCAAAAGAAATCTGAAACCACATGTTTACATTCACCTTCAAACTTTTTCTGTTTTTCAACAAAATGATTTGTTGTTGCCAAGCGCTAAAAATAATTAGAGAAATTCTGCATTACATTGTTTCTAATGCAGAAGTTTATTATTATGATTCATTAAAACAGAGATGATGTCATGGCTTCGGGAGTTTCTGATTGGTTGATCAGTGTCACCTGATGTGAGGAGCAGTTAGCTAATGCTAACGCTAACACCAGAAGCTGCTGGTTCTGATCGCAGCTGAGGTTCGTTTCTCACCTCCAAACAGAGTTCCCGTCCATTTCCGTCCAGTCATGAGCTGGATGGGCGAAGCGCTGAAGTTCTGCATGTCCGTCCAGCCCACGATCACGCTGAGCCCCCAGCCAGGAACGCACGACTCCAAGGCGCTGCGCTGCACGAAAATGGATCACTCATCAGTCCGGCCGTGTTGTTCACACATCGTGAGACGTTCCTGACCCTCACCATGACCTCCACGTTCCCGATGCATTCGAAGGAGAAGTCCACTCCGCCGCCGGTCATCTCTCGCAGCAGCTGCTGGATGGGTCTGCTGTGGTCGTTGGGGTTCACCACATCAGTGGCTCCCAACTCTTTGGCTTTCCCAAACTTCTCCGGGTTGATGTCGACGGCGATGATCCTGTGGGCTCCTGCCGCCCTGCAGCCCATGACCGCGGCCAGGCCCACGGCTCCCAGACCGAACACGGCGCAGCTGGAGCCCGGCTCCACCTGGAGGCCATGGATTAAAGCTGTTGACGGTTTCCCTCTCTAAGCTGAGCGGTCTGGACAGAGTGTCGTGTTTGGGCACCTTGGCGGTGTTGACGGCCGCTCCGTACCCGGTGCAGATGGCGCAGCCGATCACACAGACTTTGTCCAGCGGCGCGGCCGAGTCGATCTTGGCTACAGAAATCTCCTTCATCACGGTGAACTCAGAGAAGCTGCTGGTTCCCATGAACTGCAGCAGCTTCCTGCCCCGGCAGCTGATCCTGGAGCACTCAAAGCTCCGCTCATCAATTTGACCGTCCGACCTGAACACAACGTACGATCCATTACTTTCATATTGATCTATAGACGCATAAAAACACCAATAAGGTCTGGAAGTGACAGGAAGACGAGCGGACACCCGTTGACACAGAGGTTGGTCTTGGGACTCTTGCAGAGGCGACATTCCCGACACTGAGGCATGAAGAGCGGGATCACCGTGTCTCCTGGATCACAAACATGTTGGATTCAGCAGAGTTAAAGCAGAACCAGGCGGTCCGGCTGGTTCACTGACCCGGCTGGAACTCCGTGACCCCGGGTCCAATGCTCTCCACCACACCGGCTGCTTCATGGCCAAAAACTGCCGGGAACATCTTCTGGTTCTGACATTTGCACAGGAAGTACAGATCCGACTGACACAGTCCAGTTGCTACGATCTGCAGAGAAACGACACGATGGAAGTAACGACAGTCAGAGTCCAAACAGCTTTTGCATTTAAGGCTCAGATGGTTCTGGCTTTATTACCCTCACCTTGATCCGGATCTCCTTCTCCTGAGGTGGCGCCACCTCAACCTCCTCGATCACCAAAGGCTGGTTGAACTCCCAGGCTACTGCTGCCTTGCACCTGATGACCTGCAGATGGGCGAAAACCTCTGAACCTCACAGCCATTAGCAACATCAGCAGCTAGCAGTGAAGCTCTTTGGATGATCCAAATAAACTCATTTATTAAATATCTCAGGATTTCATATCCTGTAAATATCCATCCATCTTCCAGCATTATCCCATCAGGAGGCTGGGAGGTGGGGTCACCTGGACAGGTCACCAGGCCATCGCCACGGCAACACAGAGACAGACAGGACCAACAACCACACTCACACCGACGACAAATTTAGAGAGACCAATTAACCTGACAGGAAGAACCCACCATGCACGGGGGGGACATGCTGAATCTAAAAATACGAGCCATTAGCACTGCAAAAACTCTTCAGAGAAAAAAAGAAAGACCCCAGGATGGGAATCGAACCCAGGACCTTCTTGCTGCAAGGTACCAACTGCTCCACTGTGCAGCCCCCAGTAAATATGTAACCTAAAAATATAACATTTACTTTTGCTTAGGAAAGATTTGCAGCAATTTTAGATTTATTCACAAGAAGCAAAGTAAAACTGAACTAAATACAAAATTGACACATTTTTGCGCAAAATTCAAGGTTTATTAAAGACTCTCCTCAATGGCAGGTTGGCTCATTTGCTACAAAATTAGATGGAAAATGTTTTTTCCAAACACCTAACACACTAACACGAGGAACATGAGACGATCTCTTACACAACCTGCAGTTTAATGTGGGATCATCAGAGCAAATATCAGCTTCACTGCTGCAGCAGTAAACATCTTTTCACTGGATGCAGCTTTCAACCTTTTAGCTTCGGTTTTTTGTTGCAGGATTTCTCACTTTGCTTCTTAAAAAAAAACATTTTAAACAGTTTTAAATGTTTTATCCAAACATTGCATTATGTAACAAAACAGGGTGAAAACTTTGACCCAGACGTACAAATATTTACTGAAAAATTTAAAACTAGTTACAAAATGACTGAGACAGTAAATATGGTAAAACTTTGAAACAGCTCACCTGTCCAGCTGTGGCCATCTGTCCTGCTGAAGGGAAATGTCAGCGGCTCACATGAAGGATGAGACTTTAACCTGCTCAGGTCAAACCAGATTACCTCCGTTACATTTTAAACAAAACGTTTGAAGCTTTTTAGAATCAAATCGTTGCCAGAAGTGATTCGTTCAGAGCCGGAGGCCTGATCAGCACAATGTGACGATTTCATTTCTGATCTAATCTGACATTTTTTTGTTCTGCATAAAACCAACAGGCTGCATCAGACCAGAGAGGATTTGGACAATATTTCCATTTAAAACACTTTGTTTGTCCCTCAAATGAAAGTTGCTGTGGTTTTAGTTGTATGGAGTTTTATTTCACCAGAGAGCTTTTAATGGTCTTAGAATGAAAACAGGTTGGAGCATAAATTCATCGTTTTTAGTTGAAGAGGAATTATCATGTCAATTGCTATTTGTGTTATTGGCTGTTTTGCATCAAAAGGAAATGTGCAGAGCTAAATGAACCTGGAGACCTGGAAAGTCAGGGAGGAATTTGGATTTGGAAAAATGTGGAAGTAAGAGATGAAACGTTGCAGCTGTGGACGATCGTGGATGTTCTCCCAGTTCACTGCAACGCAAACCAAGAGATCTGCATCAGAAAACAGACTAGAGTATAAAACACCTCGATGTCTCAGTTCTGTGAGAAATGTGTCAATATGGAAACGTGTAAGTTGAAGGTTGGACTGAAGAAAAGTCCAACATCGGCCCAAATAAAGTAAGCATGAACGTCCAGTGTGATAATTTGTTTTATTAGACACTTTTTCACTCCAAAGCAAAACAAAGTTGTCAAATTGGAAACCTCTCAAATAAAAAAGCAGAAAATAATCAGATACCAGGAGGGCGGAGCTGCGTCTGTGCTGGGATGACCTTTGACCCCATCCAGATGGTGGGAAGCTAAAGTAATATCTGACGCACAACATCTCCCCTCCAAGCATGAAGGTTTATTCACTTTTCTAAGCACAAATATTCCTGCATATTGTGTGCATTTACTATTGTCAGTCTGTTTTTAGTAACTAAACTCTATTTCTTTACGCTCATATTTTCTTACTTGCGGGAAAAGCAACTGACTGCTCAGTTCCCTTTCCGTTAAAATGTCCATTTTAAGGTTTCTCTGTAGCAGGTTTGGTCGCTCTACAGCCTCCTGAACCTGCGATGGTTCTACTGAGGAGAAACTCTCAGCATGCTGCAGAATAACAGAAAAAAGTCACAATCAGGAGATTTTCACCCATGAAAATGAATATTTATGGCATTAATCTGAGCATGGCTTTGGGTCGGGCCGCCAGCCGTTCTTCATCAGCTCCGAGCTTCGTGGATCTACTCCGGCCTCAGGTTGTGGTGATGAACCCGTCCACCATCAGCTTCCCGTCCAGGTAAGATTCGACCATCTGCGGAACAGTCAGGTACTGACAGTCCGCTAAACTCTGCTGGACTGGAACCAGAACTTCATCTGCTCCACCTGCAGCTGCTGTGGTTCTGAGTCAAACCAAGCTGTCCCCCTCCTGGCCTGTGGGGGCGCTGCAAAATTATAAGCAGGTATTCCAAAAATAGAGACAAGCGAAAAAGACAAGAGTGTGAATTTATCACCAAGTTTTTCTCCAAGGTGAGCAGACTGAGATTATCAACCAGTCAGCATAGTTAGCTTAACTACAGACTGTTTGCCTCCATTTC